>PVJX010013247.1:0-47951 GCA_004027295.1 Dolichotis patagonum
TGATTTAGTTGCTGTTTTCCTTTTGGAAAAGTTACTTGTTCATTAGAAAGTCAAATAGATACTCTTGAGCTGATAAGACCCTCATCCCCAACAGAGATACATGATCTGAGCTTCCGAGTTCCAGAGTTGTTCTCTTTGTCACCTGTAAAGCACTCCCGGAAAAGGTCTACTGGAAAACATTTGTGCGGCATAGTGGATTACTGAGATGCATAAGCGGCATGAAAACTATCTGGTGAAATTTTAAAATATGGTCTGATATTCCAGAATGTTTTCAGTATCTACTTCCTGGGATAGTTGTCCTGAGCAGTTTAAAGGAGGACAGAAGTCCTCATGGGCAAAAACTACAAGCATATATAAACCCTCAATTATATTTTAAAGAAAGAAAAGATGATGCTTTTTTGTGCTTAGGTTTTAAATCCTCTATTCTGTCCATTTTAGTTGCATCATCTACTGTATTTGGGAAAATCAACAACATTGTGTTTAAGGACACAGGACCAATCATTTGGAAGAAAGACCCTGATATAGCATTGATTTCTCTAACGAAAGAAAAGCTTTATGTCTTGTTGTGGAAAGGACAGACTAATGGTAGAAAGGGTGCTTAACCAGACATGTTTTTCATTCAATAAGGCTGTTGTCCTCGTGTCAAAACATTGTAGTCCCTACGGATGAGTGAGTTCAACTGTGTGTAGATTTCTGTCTTTTTTCCCTTGAACATCTTTCCCAATGAGTACATATTCTTGGCCTCAAAAGAAAAAAATAAAGAAAAATATACTCTAAATTCTCCTCTAAATTCTATTTACAACTTTTTGCATTCATTGTTGTCATTTTCCATTAGAGTTCCAACTACTATCTCACGTTCAACACTTAATAGATTTCCAACAAGCCTACATGAACTCTTCTTTTTATAACGTTTGTTAATATCAGTCATAGTCACCAGTTAACTAAGATTAAAGGTTGCATCTTTTTTTTAAACATCTGATTGCTCTCATGTCCTGCTGATATTTCCTACCTTGTCTTTCAAATGTAGCTCTTATTTTTGAATCACATACACATAATTTTCACTGTAATTTCTCTCACTTTATTTATGAAATATGTACTGTTGTTTCTAAAATGAATCCTGAACAATGCTAGGATATTAAAAATTTCAGCTTTACCTTGCATTTTCTGTTCAGAAAGTTTTCAGAAGCTCTATAATTAAGATATAGGAAGACACCTCAGGGGACGGGGGCTTCTGAAGTTTTCACCTACTTCTCTTTTATTTCTTTTTGCTTTTTGTTAGTGAAAAATTCCTACAACCAGAGTTGCTAATTTCCTTGTACTGTTTTTCTCTTTTTAAAATGATATTTTATTTGTTTAAAATGTACAACATATACATGGGAAATCTTTTTAAAATATTGTATATACAGAGTTGGAAAATAAAGTAGTGACAATGGAAATGGGGAGCATAAGAAGAATCCAAAGATTCCAAAGTAGTAGAAATACAGGGTAGACAAGTACAGTGATCTATGAACGTGAAGGCTGTGTGTAATATTCTACAGGACTAACTCTCCAAAATACTTGGCATTATTTCTAAACCATTCCCACCATTGTTATATTTCTTCCAAACAATAGCATTATCTTATTTTGCTTTTGTGTTATAAATTTTAATTTCCATAATAGCAATAGATTTTTGTTAGATTCTAACAAATTACACTTCAGAGAGGGTATTTATCCATTTTTATATGATGATAAATACTGATGAACTTCCTGAAGTGACATAGTACATTAGTGCAAAACTGAGATGTTTTCAGACCTAACATCCTTTTATTTATACTGGTCCCTGGAAACACTACTTAATTTATTATCTTTTTACCTTGTATGGGACAAGAAGACTGTGTCTTGCCAAACAATTAATTTAGTCAAAGATTAATAAAGTGTAATGACTAATTCCTAAGATCATGGCCCCAGACAGTCGTGTGTTTGAATCACAGCTTTGTTATTACTTTGACTTAAGTGCATGGGTAAATAACAAAATGGCTGAGCTAAGTTTTCTTCATTTTCTTTGAATGGAGATGATTTGGCTACTGATATCATAGTACCAGGTAACGATGGATGGTCAACGACACGCATATAGCGATGTTTGAGTGCTCGCTACCTAAATAACTGCTACTTTATTACTGTTTATAACGTAATGGATAAAGTTGGGGAGACAGTGAACATTGAGATCTTCAAAGAGATCTCTATGTATTGGAGCCATTTGGATATTTAAAGTGGTAGATGATACATAACATAATGGAAAAATACATGAAGATATAGATATATGTGAATATTGTATATCCTGTGTTGGTTCTGTTTCCCTAAGGAAGCATAGCTAATACAGCATGACAAGATAAAAGCATCTGATTCAATTTAAACTCATTTAAATTGTACTATGTGCTATATAATGTGTTAGTATACATAAATACATGTATTACTTTCTCAACTCTAACAAACTTGGGGATCTTATTTGGCCTTTATAAAAGTAGATACCAATTCCTAGGAAGTCTGATGTTTTAAAAGCAACAGTGATGGCAGGTGGTATCTGTGTACCAAGGCCTCTGTTTTGGCTCCAAATTTATCTTTCGTTTCATTGTATTATTCAATTTCTTACCTATACTGTAATTTATGTCTGCAGTTTAGCATCTCATATAATCAATAGCTTTAGGGCTCACAAGAGAAAATGAAAATGTTATGGGAGATAAACATCTGAAGCCTCAAAGATTTAAAATATTTTCAGCCTTAAAACTCTGCAGTTTCACAATATAAAGTGAAGGGAACCAAAGCCACAGACACTCTGGGGTGACTGTTTTCAATATGTGGTCTGTAGGATCATGGTACACAGGGAGTGAGCAATCCTGGGGAGATTCCTCTCTTTCCTCCTTCTTTATCTCCCCTTCCCCTTCCTCTCTTTTTCCTCCTCGTCCTTTCCTTAACTCCAACCGCTTCTCACTCTTGCTCTATCTTGTTCTGCCTTGTACCCTTCCTCCACCTTCCTGCTTTTAATGAGGCGTAAATGATGTCTTCAAAAATGCAATGAATGTTTAAGTTTTCAAAATTGTAACATTTTATTGCCACTGGAAATATGCCACATTGATTCAAACATAGCTATCCCAATTTTCTGGCAGAAATTTTGGAAATCCTCTGTCATTAGTATCTTTGGTTGCACTGTCATGGCTGCCCCCATGTCCTGAAATAATTTAAGGTGTTTACCTTTTGTCACAGTTTTGACTTTAGGGAAGAGCCAGACATTACCATGTGCCAGATCTGCTGAATAAAGTAGATGGGAATACACCGTGATGTTTTTATTTGACAGAAATTGGAATAAATGTTCAATCAATTAGGATGATCAAACACTAAGATGAATGTTTAAGTTAAAACATGTATTCCAAAGACACATTGCTGTTAATTTTCCCTCAGAAATATTCAAAACATTTCCCTTATTTCAATAAGTTTATCCTATTATTGTTCTACTGTCATTAATTCCTCATTAAAAATACTCAAAATATTCTCCCTCACTTCAGAAACACTTATGCCATTCTCATTCAAATATGCCTCCCTTTAAAATTTGTTAAACTTAAACATTTGTGATACATTTTTGTCACTACTCGTGATGCTAAGTATTACTAGACAAGAATCCATAGGAAAATATATAACCCTAAGATGTTTCTGTCACCAACATTGTAAATACATTACTTGAAATCCATGAGCAAACAGCTTTCACATTAGCAGATATTTAAAAAAATTTAGTGCCAGGGGTTGAGCTTTTTCAGAAGCAAGGATACACATCAAACAGGGGTAAAACAAAAACAGAACCAAAAAGTAAGCGGCTCAACTCAGAGGCAAGAAAGACTCTCTTCAAGTTTGCAGTCTCCAGCTGTAAGACAGCTGCTACGGTCTAGATGTGGGGCCCTAAGATTCCTATGTTGAAACTGAATCACCACGTCACAATATTGAGTTAGGATCTCTATGAAGTGATTAAATCAAGGTTGACCTTGCATGCATGGAGCTAGCATCTTTCTAAGAGGTGTGCAGGAGCCGTTCTGTCCTACCATCTGACAAGGCGTCTAGATGTAACATCTTCAGCGTAGAGAAAGCCTTCAGAGGACACCTGCTTTGCCCATGCCTT
Organism: Dolichotis patagonum; assembly: GCA_004027295.1. Taxonomy (NCBI): domain Eukaryota; kingdom Metazoa; phylum Chordata; class Mammalia; order Rodentia; family Caviidae; genus Dolichotis; species Dolichotis patagonum. The sequence goes on from PVJX010013247.1 coordinate 4,145, forward strand.
GTCGATTTCCTATACTTCCCTTGATTTCCCATCCTCTAGAACTATTTGAAAATAATTTTCTCTCTTTCTTTAATAAACGTACCCAGTGTTGAGCATTTTGAAATGGACTAAAATGATGACTAAAGGGCAGAAGAACTAGGAGAAAAAGGTATAATTTAAAAACTGAAGATTTGTTCTCTGGTATAATTTAAAAACCAAATGTTTTTAAACATGTAGATCTTCTTACAGTTTCTCCATAAACTGTCAGAAAGGGACATGCATCCAAAGCAGTTTTTTTTCTTAGATATTTTATATTTTTCTTTATTGTTAGCTTCATTTTATAAATCTTTTAAGTTCTAATAAAATATACTCATAGCCAAAGAACACTGACTAAATATCAACATCTTCTCAAGCTAACAGATAATCAATAGAGTAGTCACTTGAAAGTTTAAATTAAGTATATGATTTATTGATTGCATCTGTGTTTTTGAATGCATTCATGTAAACTCACACTGCCAAAAGGGGTTCTGTTGATGTTTTCAAGTAAATACTGGGCTTTCTGATGGCACTTTGGAGTCGTGAGTCCACACTCCCATTGACAGCTCACGAGATGATAGAAAATTCGGATAAAGCGGCTCAGGCAACTGTGTTCCAGATGCTTAAAGAGATCTGTGGCTTCAGCTTGATCAGGAGAGAACAGCAGGGACACAGTGGTCAAATGCTGTCTCAGGGCTGCCAAGAACATTCCATTCAACAAAGGCAGCACTTAGCATCCGGAGCCTTATGTTTGGGAGGCCTTTTATTTTACTGCTTGTAAATTGCCTTAAATTAATGAAATCATTTTTATGGGGAGGGGGGCAAATTGTTCAGGACTCTGTGGTTGTTTTTAATGTGTGATGATCTTTTATTTTTTTAAATAAATAAATCTGTTTTAAGACAGCAGAGATAAAATACAAATTCTTGCAGATTTATCTCCTGGCATTTGACTATGCTCATCTAAAATTTACATAGTGAGCTAAATTCATCTAAACTCATCCATTTCTTGCTTAAGAAATATTGTTACTTTAATTTACATGGAATGTAGTTCATAAGTTTGTTTTCTTTGCACTCAAATTGCATAATGTATTTGGGGTGTATCTCCTCCTTAGACTGATGTGACCTACAAACATTTGTAGAAGGCTAAGAAGAAGTTCCCAACCTTGCTACCCTCATTAGAAAATACAGTTTTAATAGGGACAAATACTCAGTGCCAGTAGTCGAGGAGGAAACTTCAATAGCTTCCTCCAAGCTGGTACCTAAACCATAGGGAGATGAGTATTCATTCTGGATATTCATTTCTTCAAGATAACTGATCACACACTCTCAGCAAAGAGTAAATAAATTACCGGAAATAGCTAGGGGCAATACTTTGAGACTTTGAAAGTCCTGGGGAGTGTCTCTAATAATTTGTAAGAATAACAGGGTGAACTGTAATCGTAGACCCTAACCACAATGCTGTGCAAGGTAAATGTCTTCTGTACACCAGACGTCATTTCCTTCTATGATAAGTAGTTCCGTTAAAAACATCAGCATTCATAGTCCATGAAGAAGAATTATCCTGATTATTTCCTAGCTCTTCTCTTGGAAATAGGATGTCTTCTCTGTATTTGATAAGATGAAAAATAAGAAAAGAAAAAGAAAAACTAGGAAGTCCAAGTCCAAGTTCAGAGCTTCCTACAAAAGTCAGTGTGAGAACACAATTTGGTCAGCCAATGAAATCATAAAGCATAATTCATTCAAAAAGTATTTACTGAGGAATCAACATGTATTGTATTGGGAATTCGGCAGTGTGTCACTTGTGTGAAGTTCATGTATGAGACCCAGAAAGCTTAATGTCATCATAACTAACAAGACAGACGTTTGCTTCTTTCTCATGTGGAAACCTCGGTTTCTTCTGTCTTCTTGTTAATTCATTCTCAGCATGTGAATCTTGGCACATGATTTGTCTGTGCTGATGAAATTCTGGTCAGCAGAAGAAAGGAAGGAACAGAAGGACACCAGCGCTGCTGCTCCTGTGCTCTCCTTTTTATAACCATTTTCCATGAAAACACAAAGAACAGTTTTACTTACCTCCTACTGGTGAGAAATTGGCATCTAGCAATAACCAGGATTGGATGGTCTCGGCAGTTTGTTTCTTCTGAAAGATCATGCTTCCAGTTAGACATGTCATGAAAGTCACTGGGGAAGTGTGTCAGCTTTCTGGGTACGCATGAAAATCAGGCAAATGGGCTTGCTTGAGATTCCAATCAGAAATCTAAAAGAAGAAGGGGACACTGTGGCCGTTGCACGTCACATTAGTTAGGATTCCAAGTCACTGTGGGTGAGTCAAGACTGCTAATGAAACCAGATTCTCTTTGCGGAAATTTTTCTCTAGTTTATTTTCTCTGTATAAACTCTGGTAGAGTCTGCCAGATGTGAGGTTACTTGAAGATAATGTTATTTCCTGGAATTATTGATGACAGCTTTTTTTCTTCCCAGAGGAAAAAGAGTAGTGACTGTAGAAAGTAACTTAGAGGTCACTTAAAGAAAATAGGGGTTCTAGCTCTTTAAAGCAATGTCCATACTCATAAATGGGATCTCCAGGTAGGCAGCCAATATTTTGAGTCAATGTAAAGCAATATTTTCATCTTCATATTTCTGAGTATAAATTAAAGATATACAGAAAAATCTGGATTGTAAAAGGAAATACTGTTTACATAAATCTCAATTTAAAACCAACTTCAAATGTGTATTTGTAGGTTGGGAACATCACAATTTTCAAACAAATGAAACCAATTATGTTTAAGTGACACTGTGTGTATCAGGGCTCTGTATATATTTACATTTTTGTTTCACACATTCTCCAGGTGAACAGAGGAAATATTTATAGTCATCAAGTCTGTATTTAAATAGTGTTGAATGTAATAAAATATTAATGAAATATTTCATACTTTGACTATATTACCAGTTATAGTACTGCATACATATTAATAGACATAGTTGACTCTCTTCATCATTCAAACAACCCTTACTGAGCACCTAGAACATGCCATGTAAATATATATATATATATATATAGAGAGAGAGAGAGAGAGAGAGAGAGACAGAGACAGAGACAGAGAGACAGAAACAGAGAGAGACAGAGAGACAGAGAGACAGAGAGAGACAGAGAAAGACAGACAGGATTTGAGGTACAAATTATTATAAACCTATGTGCTCTATCATAATAAAGCTTTCCATGAAACTGAATAAAAGAGAAGCTCCAGAATTATAAATAACTTAAAGTAGCACAGGTTAAATTCCAACCTAATGATATAATTGAGTTTTATGCAATTGCAGAGGAGGAAAATTCTACTTTAAGCTTAGTGTAGTGGGGCTACAGGTGGAAAGTCTGTTTTCAATTTGAACATAAAAACCCTGGTTATTTGACAGAAAATGCTACATTTTAAGCACTTTGGATATAATCATTCTCTTGGTAAATAATTATCATTATTTTTATTTTTATTACTAAATAGTATATAAATATACTCGTGTGCTTAATAATACCATCTAGCCACCAATGAATTATTTATGACATTGTAGTGCTATCAGGTTATAATGGAGTTGAGAAATTGCCTAGTAACTTGGTGAGTGCAAACAGTATCTTTAGTATAACACATTATAAACTTCAGTGGCGTTGCAGGTGTAAAAAACCCTCTGCCATTCATATGAAAGTATAGTACACATAATAATATATAGCAAGTAATACTTGATGATAATAATGAATGAGTGTGTTGCATATTTACTATACTATACTTTTCACTGTCTCATTTTTTAGAATGAACTGTGCTCTGACTTACAAAAATAAGTTCCATATTGCACAACACAAAATGTCACATCAGACATGCTTAGCCGTGTCTGGATTGCATCAAAAGGCCAGATGGAGTGATTGCCCTGGATACCTTGTGGATTTGTGCAAGTACCCTCTACGATCTCCACACCAAGGCAACATCATCTAGTGACGCACTTCCCTGAACGCATCTGTCATTAAACAACATGGGACCATAGTATGATGACATCAAGGTCGATCAAGTGGGTATTGTCATACTGACCGTTCCTGCAGCGAGAGGCCAGGTCATGCTATCTAGATATATCTCCACACTTGGAGAAGGATGTGATGGATCTAGAAGTATTGGCTTCATAGACCCATCCATCTTCTCTTTATGCCATTGTATGTAATAATTATTAATGGGATAGAGTTCTATTAAGAAGATTATCAGAAAACATGATATAATAAATGATAAATCATTAGGTGGGAAGAAGAGCCAATGAAGTAGTCCTTGAGTCCATCCTATGCCTTCTGTTTTGATTTCTATTTTACCCTGTTCACACTGTGTGAGTGTGACTTGGTTCTTCCCTTGCTGGACCTCTTTCAAGGGGACACAAATGTTCTACTAACCATTTCATGCAGTCTGAAGTCCATCCTTTCAGTTCTCAATCCAAAATACCGCTTTGTTATTACTTTAATATGTGCTGATCACAGTTTTGCCATGAGAATTCTTTAGCTTCCATTCTGTGCTGGTATCCATTCTCTCTGGGGTCATTTTTACCCTCTGTTAAATTTATAAATCCATAGTTAAACTACACAATCAACCCTCAGATTAAGTCTAAATTTACCAACTCTACCATAACTAAGCAGTCTGCTGAGTCAGTAAGCATATTAACATTAGATATCAAGGTGATAAACCTATGCTCTTTCAGGATTTCCATCGGGAGATTCTAAAAGTAGAGATTTATTTCTGCATAATAAATTCATATTGGGCAACATTTACATTTTCAGAATGGACATATTGATTTGCCAAAATGACTTGATTTTGCCTTACTAGAATAAAACAGAAAGGGTTGTTTTTCATAGAGACATTCATTATACGATATGTTAAACTGTATGAAAATATCTGCTAATATACAGAGAAAAGACAGCATTGGGAAGATTGACACACTGTGAGATATGAAGTATATAGAATTAAATAATAAATTATATTGGATTTATAAGTGACTTCTATATCCATATCTATATCTACATCCATATCTATATCTATAGACTAACCAAGACTATGCATGGATCTTCAGTATGTTTTCTAAATCTTGAATAGATTTTAACAAGAGCAAGCTTAGATAAACAATGTACTCAAATAAAAAGGTCTTTTATTTCAAACCTAAGCATTCAATGTTGAGCTACATGCTTTTGCATTTAAATTTTTTTAATTTATATGATCTATTTTAATCTATACCATCTTTTACCTGGAAAATAAACTCTTTAACTTTCAAAAGCTGACTTTATCAGCCATGTCAATTTACATTTTAACATAAATCTGTAACTTTACAGCTGTATCAAATAGACAAAAATTGTATACATTTAAGTAACTTATACAACATGACATTTTCTACAGAAGTCATTTTTCCTTTGCTTTTTTCTTTTTTCGTTTCTTTTCTTTCTTTTTGTTGGGGGGGCAGGGTCTTTCACTGTACTGCAGCCTTACTATGAAGTACGTGCTAGCCTCGAACTCGTGGAGATCACCCTGCCTCAGCCTCCCAAATGCTGGAATCCAGTGTGTGCCACCATGCCCACAACATAGTTGATGTACACAATAATTATAGCTATCAACTTTATGTTTTGCTGGCCTAGAAGGCTTATATCCAGACTGGAGAAGGCTTCTTCCATGAAGTGTAACAGTAAGACCTCCCCCTGGCTATTTTGAGTCCTTCATTCGTTTGACTCAACAGGCTACAAAGGAAGTTACAGTGCTGGTGGTGTCATTAACCTAGACTACTAGGTGAGAATTGTACTGTTGGCCCACAGTGGGGGTAAAGCTTTTGTTTACAGTGTAAGAGATCCCTGGGGCATTTCCCTGTATTACCACTCCCTGCTATTAATGGAAGTCTATAGCTCAATCCAGGCAGATACAAATGGCCTAGAACACTCAGCAACAAAGGATTGTGTCATCCTCCTGGGTAAAGACCAAACCTGCTGAGGTTTTTGCTGAAGGCACAGGAATGTAAAATGAGTAGTAGAAGAAGGTAGTTACAAATACCAGCCATGATTGCATGAGCAACTATAGAAACAAAGATTGTCATTGTCACGAGTTTCTTTCCTGTTCTGTTAAAATGCTTGTGCATGTGTACACATATATGAAGCAGACGTCTGTTTTCTTTTTTTGTAACATTACATTCAATTATTTAATATTGGTACTTAAGTATCATTAAATCTACATGATATTGTTTAAGTTATGAAATTACAGGAGAAGAGCAAGCAGCACCCAAAGAAAACATTGGCCTTCTATTCTGGGGAGGGAATTCATGTATTTCTGCTTGTACACAGGGTAGCTGTGTGTACAGTTTCTATTGGTTCTGTTCCTCTAGAACATCTTAGTACACATACCCAGCATTTCATCAGTTAGGGTTCTGTGTGTGCAGAGAGAACATTCGAGAACTGCTCTCAGCCATTCTCGTATATCGATTTCAAGTATAGAACACAGTGTTATTAACCAAAGACACCACGCTATGCATTTGATCTACAGAAGTTATTAATCCTTCCTTTGTATTTTTGATCCATATCTCCTAATTTTCCTCTCCACTTAGATGCTGGAAACCACCATTTCAATCTCTCCTTTATAGGCTGACTTTTTGAGTGTAACATCTTTATAGTTTAACTAATCATGGAAATGATTTCAACTTTTCATTACTCTGTAGGACGCTAGTTGTAGAATGGTGCTAAATTACTTTATATTATGATTCATTTCTTCTTAAATATGTTTAAGAAAATATGCCTCTTGTTCAGTATTTTTATCATGAAAATATGTTAAATTTTGTGAAATACTTTTTCTGTATCTATTGAAATAATTGTATGATCATTTTATTTCAACTGTGTCATATCATATAGATTTACATACATTGAATTAACTTTGCATTCAGAATAATGCCTAATTAGTCATGGCTTGCAACATTTTAACTATATGGTTGATTTTAATTTGCTAGTGTATATCAAAATTTTAAAAATTTCATCATTATCATTGGTTTGTAATTTCCTTTTTACATCCTTTTCTGGATTTGATAATAGGCTAATTTTGCATTCATACAATTAGCTTGAATTTTTTCTTCTTCAACTTTTTGGTAGATTTTGGGTTGGATTGATGTTAATTTTTCATTAAATGTTTACTATAATTCACTAATGAAGCCATAAGTTACTGTGCTTTCAATTGTTTTGAGAGTTTTGATGAGTTTAATCGCTTTAGTTGTTCAAATGTTCTACTTCAAGCTTTGGAAGGTTTTCTATTTCTGGAATTTACTCACTTTTGAGGCTATCAATTTGTTTTCATATAATTGCCCATGGTAGTCTCTTACGACCTTTGTAGCTTTGTGTTGATAGTTGTGATGTCTCCTCTTCATTTGTAGTTTTGTTATTTAAGTCTTCTCCCTTTTTTCTTATTAAGCTAGTTAGTGGCCTGATGAGCCTCGCTTTTCAAAATCTAGCATTGCTGATTATTTTCTATTGTTGTCTTACTCTCTGTTCCATTTGTTCCTGCTCTGATCTGTACCATAGTCTTTCTTCTACTAACTTTAGGCTTACTTTGATCATTCTTTCCCTCCTTTCTTGAGACATAAAATTAAGTTTCTGATTTGAGATCTTTGTTTTTCTTAATGCATGCATTTTATTGCTTTAAACCCCTCTTAACACTACTTTTGTTGCTTTCCATCAGTCTCAGTCTGTGGTGTTTCCATTTTTGTAAAATTGCTTCACACTTTGCTTTTGACTTTTTTTCTGACCCATTGTTTATTTAGTAATGTGTCATTTCATTTCCCATATTTTTATATTTTTCAATTTTACTTATTTTAGTTTCATAACATTAGTGCAAAAAACATGTAACATTATTTCCTTCTTAAATATGTTCAAAATTGTTTGGCAGGATAACATATGATCTGTACTAGAATGTGTTTACTGTTAGGTTTGAAAAGTTGTATATCTATAGGTCCCTTCACTCTTAAGCCTGCAGTTTTTTTTTTTTTACTGTTTCTCTGCCTAATTAATCTCTGTATTGAGATATTAACTATTAAATTTCCCTTATGTTAAATATATTACTACTAATTTCAGTTTTGTTAATATTTATATTATATTTTTATATAATTAGAAGCTCTGATTTTGGAGCATGTATTTATATAAAATATATTTACATACATATTCACAATTGCTGTATATACTTACTTGCTCTTTTTTTTTTTCTTTTTGAGGCAGGGTACCAGGAATCAAACTGAGGGCTTTGTGTTTGCCAGGCAGGTGCTGTGCTGCACTGCTAAGATGTGTTGTATTGGTTACTTTTCTCTCATTGCTGGGACAAATACCCGATACCCAAAATGAAGGAAGGAAAGCTTTATTTAGCTTACAGTTTTTGGAGGTTTCAGTCCATAATCAGCTGGCTCCAAGGCAGGATGGCATGGCACAGGGGGCAACACTTCAAGGCAGCAGCCAGCAAAAGCAGCCAGAGCAAAAGAGGAGGGGAGAACAGGTCTCTTCTCCTCCCTTATATAATAAGAAGGCTACACCCCCCTTGTAAGTATCCCACCATGCCTGGGAGCCAGCTGATTATGGACTGAAACCTCCACAAACTGTAAGCTAAATAAACCTTTCCTTCCTTCATTAGGGTTGCCGGATATTTTGTCCCACAACAAGAGAAAAGTAACCGAGACATGGTTCAGTTTCTTTCCTAGCATCTGGCTGAGAGCTGTGATGAGTTTCTGAGTTTGAGCAACACTGTTGTCTACACATGGTCTGTTTTTGGTTAGTGTTTGGTTGTGGGAAGTGGCTGTTATAGGCTTGCCTTTTATTCTGTGAATTTCCCTCCCCTTTGACTTTTTTCTTAGGGAAAATCCACTGAGGAAGGTGCCTCATGCTTCCCAGGAGGTGTCTTTTTGAAGATTAGAGGGCTTCAAAATCTTCAGCTACTCAAACCTTCCTTCATGCTTTCCTGAGCTGGGACCCTTACTGACTTGACACTTATCCAAAGTAGCAAATACCTTGCTTTGGCTCTTCTGCTTCCTGGTACATTGGCATCCTGAGCTTTTGTTTCTTATGGTCATCTAACACTACAAACCTAGCATGACTGCAACAGACATGCTCTGGAGGTGGCAGTGCGACATCACAGAAGTCAAGCTTTCCACCACGAAGAGCTCGTCATCGGAAGATGGAAAGTACACATCTGTGGGACATATTGAATCTAGTATACTGGGTTTATCTCTATTCTCAATGTCTATCCAAAGGCCTTGGGTATCTTGGGCAACACAGGTTCTGGGCAGCAAAGGGATTTCTAGGTGGCTGCTTCCAACCTTCCTGTTCTGCTCTCATGAGTTCTTCCAATGAGGTTTCATGCAAGAAGACTGTAGGATACATTTTCTTCTGTCCAGTATGAGGGATCTCTAAGGACCTAAGGCCATCACCCGATGGGATTTCTGTCAGGGACAGTAGATGTCCTAACACATAGGTAAAAGGACAAAGAGGAGACTCACCAATGTGGGAACAAATTATTTCCTTTAGTTTTACTTTCTCAGACATGCCTGAGGTTTTTTTTCCTAAGAACTTGTCAACTTTATCTGTTGCGTTGGCCCAAGGCACACAAGTGACTGATGAGTGATGGGTGAACTGTGTCACTCCCTAGTCTGTGATAGGAGGCCTGACTAGGCTTAGCACAGCCCTTGTGCAGAGGAAGAGCTTGGTGTAGAGGCTCTTGTCATGTAAACGCAACTGATGATGAACAAATGCACGAGAACAAAGTTCTCCAACCCTCAGGAACCTAGTAGCTCTCTCCTGAGTCATGGTACTTTTTATATTCACCCTGACAACATCACCAGCAAAGCACGAAGTTGATCTGAGAGTGTTGGGTAAATATTTTAGGGCCTATTCTCTCCACTCTTCTGCTTTACCTGTCCTCAAAGAAAGCTCTCTTCTGCCTTGAGATTTCCCCTGTCAGCAATACATTTGATTCAGAAAAGTGGAAATTGACATGAAACATGAGAGGATCACTGTGCGTTGGGTGAAGACTGAGGGTTTATTACCCCTCTGATATTAAGATTTTCCCTTCTGATATCGATGGTGGGAATGGTGGTTTTCTCTGGAGACAGGATACCACCCTGAGGAAGAGCCACAGTTTACACACAAAGGCAGAGATCCTATCCATGGCCCAGGAGTGGAGCTGGAGCTCAGACAGGAGTACTGACACCTTTCAGAAGAATGAGAGGAATCATCTGAATCACAGGCAAGCCTGAGAGTTCCCTTGTCTGACTTCATGATCAGGGTGACGCCAGCTTCTTAAGTTTCAAAGGCTTCCCTTATTTTTCAGTCAGAATCGATGGTGAAGGGTATTAACTGCCCTGTGGATATCTCTGTAAGTTTGCATTAAAGCCATCTGGTCTTGGATTGTTCTTTGTTGAGAAGTTTATGATTACTGGTTTAATCTCTTTCCTCACTGATCTGTTTAGATTGTCTATTCCTTGGTTCTTCAGACATGGTCAATGCATGTTTCTAAGAATTTCTCTATTTCTTCTAGATTATCCAATTTGTTGTCATGTAAGTATTATGATCCTTTTTATTTCTATGGCTCTATTGTCTCTTCTTTCAATTCTGATTTGGTGTGTTTGAGTCTTCTAACTTTTTTTTCCTGCCAGGCTGAAAGTTTGTCAATTTTGATTATTGTTTCAAGTTTACTGATTTCTTTTGTGATCTTTGCTGTTTTCCTTCCAACTTATATAGCGTTTAGTTTGTTTTTGTATTTCAATGAGTGTAGTTTATTTTGACATCTTTTTCATCAATCAGGCATTTATTTATATAAATTTTGGTCTCAGAAATATTTTTGATGTATTCCATAAGTTTTCATACATTGGCTTCTGTATTTTTATGCCAAAATACTTTTTTATTGAGTCATGGGTTGGTTCCAAGCATGTGGTTTGATTTCCACATATATGTGAATTTCTCAGTTTTTCTCTTGATATTAATTTCTAGTTTCATACCTGTGTAGTAACAATAGACACATGATAATATTTTGATCTTCATAGCTATTTGTATTTCTTCATCTGAGAAGTGCTAATCTTATGGGTGAAGTTGATGTAATTTGAGATCAGACTCAGAAGTGAAATAAATCAGGCTCACATGTGCAAACACTATATTGTCTCCGTAGTGTAAAAAACTGAGAGTTTATAAGATCCAAAATGTACAATAGAAATTGTGAAAGTGAAAGGGGAAGAAACTTCTCAAAAGAAAATAACAACTGGGATGGGGGAAAAGAGAAAAGAAATAAAGGAAAGAAAGGAAAAGTGTGTATGTTCACCAAAAATAAGAGTTCATGTTTTCATTGTTTGACCATCCTTTCATGCCTGTATCTTGTAATTTGAACAATTTGAAAATATTTATACACAGTGTATTAAACATTATCAGTCTATGTTTTGTTTTGAAATTTTGTATCATTGTTTTCATTTGTTTTCCATTTTAAAATAAAAAACTTTGATCTTCAGAAATTGTTTAAGACTCATTTAGTATTCTAATGTGATTATATAGAAGAATGCTCAGTAGGTACTTTAGAAGAATGTGTATTTGGCTGCTGTTGGATCAATGCTCTGTGTATATTTTTTGCTAGCTTCATTTGATCTGCAGTATTCACATCAGCCATGTCCTTATTGATTTTCTGCCTGGATGATCTATCCATTGTCAAATGCAGGATATTGAAGTCTTCTACTATTATTGCATTGCTGTCTACTTCTCTCTCCAGATCTATTAGTATTTGATTTATACATTTAGATCATTCAACACTGAATATGTATACATCTGCAAATCTTATTTTTAGTTGATAAAGAAGTCCTTTCTCGTAATATAATTACTTCTCTGTCACTTGTTAGAGTCAATTTTCCACTTGAAGTCTATTTCTGGTACATAAGAAAGCTACTCTTGATTTTTTTGTCAATCCTTTTATTTCTAGCTTACATGTGTCTCAAAGGTGAAATGAGTCTCTTGTAGCAACATATAGAACAGTCTTGTTCTATCTATTTTCCGTTTGATGTCTTTTGATTGACAAATTTGTTCAAATACTATTTAAAGTAACTATTGATAAGTTAGAATTTCCTACTGCGCTTTTGTCACTTTCTGGTTGTTTTATAATCCCTGCGTTCCTTTATTCCTCTCTCTCTATGTTCTTTTGTGTCTTAATTAGTTTCAAAACACTATGCTTGATGCTTTCCTATTTTTTGTGTGTATGTATTACATGTTTTCACTATGATGAGCCTTATATATAAATATCTTATGGTTACAAAAGTCAATTTTTAGCCAATATCAATTTAAATTTGATCATGTATAAAAACTGTGCCCTCCACTTTCGTCTATTTTAATTTTTCTAATGTTACAGTTTATATTATTTAATGTTTACTTAACTACTAGAAAATTATTATAGATATACATGTAGTAGGTGTCTAATACAATGAATGCACCAGGAGGGCTGAACAGTTAAGCAAAAAGTGGGTAGGAGAAGAAAATCTTCAACAAGAAGGAAAAAGGTGACACTTTTCAGTAGTAACTTTCAACATAAATGATACCAATTCCTCAATCAAAAGATTTAGATTGGCAGAATGGGCTCCCAGAAATGGTGTGTTGTATATAAGAAACATGTTTAATTGAAAAAAGAAATTCACAGATTAAAAAATCAAAGGATGGAAAACATTCCATGAAAAAGAACCTGCAAAAATTAATAGTAACTATTCTAGTTTCATAAAAGTGAATTTCAAGCCAAAATTGATCAGAAGAGACAAAGAAGGTCACTGCATACTATATAAGGGAACCACTCAACAGGAAGCTACACCAATTATATACGTATATGCATTGAACAAGAGTTGGCCCAGCTTCATTAAACAAACACTATAGGATGTAGAGGATCAGATAAACACCAGTGTAATTATAGCGGGGGACAGAAATACCCCACTAACACAAACAGACACATAGACAAGTCACAAAGTCAGCAAAAAAATAGTAGAGCTGAATCAAATTTTCCAAGTATGAAATTAATAGATATCTACAAGCATGCCACCCAAAAACAAGAGAATGTACATTTTTCTTAGCTGTACGGGGAACTTTCTCCAAAATACACCACATGCTAGCCCATAAATCATGGTTAACTAAATGGAAAAGAACTGAAATTATCCCATACAAATTATCAGATCAGAGAGCAATGGAACTAATAAATATTAGCCAATTTACAAACATTCAGTTTACAAACTTCCACAGGTGTACTGTATAAGACTCACTTTGCCAGCCTATGAGGGTTTACAACTTGTCAACATTTCTCCCAGGAAAGAACTCATTCATAAATCAGGGACTTACTTAACCAATTGCAAAAGAAACTGCAGAAATTATGCAAAATACAAGGAAATTAAACAATACCTGCTTAAATAATCAGTAGGTCACAGAAAAAATCAAAGTTAGGAAGTTGCTAGAATCAAATGACAAAGCCAGGACAACCTAACATGACCTATGGGTTATAATAAAAGCAGTCCTAAGAGGGAGGAGTATAGCTGTCAATGCCCATATCAGATAAACAGTCAAACTAAATACACTTTTGGAAATTATAAATATCAAAGGAGAAAATAATTGAATTGAGACTAAAATCAAAACAAAGTATCAGTTTATCTCTGCAGATAAAATAGACACACCTCTAACCAAACTTACCAAAAAAGGAAAGAAATGACCCAAACCAGAGTAATCAGAAATGAAAAAGACAAAATCACAATGGACACTGTTGAAATTCAGAAGACTACCAGTAACTACTATAAGAACCTGTACTGTAATAAATTGGAGAATGCAGAAGAAATGGACAGAATCATGTATATATGAATATATGAATATCTATAAATACACACACACACACACACACACACAAACTGAGCATACCCTGAACATACCAATACAGTAATATGGTACAAAACTGCACTAAAAAATAAACTACCAAGTAAGAAAACAGCAGGTTTCAATGAATTCACTGCTGAGTTCCACAAGAACTTTAGGAAGGATTTCTATTCTTTAATAAAACAGAAAAGAAAGGAGTAATTCCAAAGTCTTTCCTGGAAATTAACATTACCTTGACTCCAAAACCAGAAAATGACCCAATTCAAAAGAGAACTAAGACCCATCTCTTTAATGGGCATAGACGTAGAAATTCTCAAAAAAAAAAAAAATACAGCAAATCACCAAAAAGACCACACATCATGACACAGTAGGTTTCATCTGAGGGATCTAGGGAGGGTTGAACACACACAAATCAATAAATGTCATACACTATATAAACAGAAGCAAGAACAAAAATTGCATGGTCATTTCATTTGATGAAGAAAATTTTTTTGATAAAATCTAAAATTCACTGATTCATGACAAAAACCCTGAAAAACCCTGAAAAAAGTATACATAGAAAGAATTTATCTAATATGATAAAAGTCATTTGTGGACTGGCCAATGTCATTTTAAATGAGAAAAAGCTGAAATTATCCTTCTAAACTCAGAAATAAGACAAGAATGTTCACTATCACTAGTCCTTTTCAATATAGTGCTTGAAACAGTAGCCAGAGCAAACAGACAAGACAAAGAAATAACAAGAATATATATTTAAACAGGCAGAAGTAAAATTATCATCTTTTAAGGTGGCATCATCTTCTACATGAATATCCAAAAAATTCCATGAAGAGATTCCTAGCAGTAAAAACTAAAATTAATAAGGTAGCAGGATACACGGAAAAATCAATAACATTTCTATACCTCAACACTGAATTCATTGAGAAATTGGAAAATCAATACTATTCTCCATATTATCAAGGAAATTTAAATAGTTAGAAATTAACCTATCTAAGAAAGTCAATGACATCTACAAAAGAGATTACATCACTGTGAAAGAGGAAATAGAGGAAGAAATCCAAAAATGCAAAGATACCCTGTTCCTAGATGGGCAGAAACAAGGTGAAAATGACCATGTTCTCAAAACTGATGTGAAGAGTTAATGCAATCCCTACTGAAACACCAGTAGTACTCCTCATCAAATTAAGGAAAGCAATCCTAAAATTCATATGGAACCAGAAGGGACCCACAATAGTAAAAGCAATTCTGAGTAAAAACTGTGAATACAAGAGGCATTATAATCCTGGATTTAACGTGATAGTGCAAATCTATATCTATAAAAATAGCATTGTATTGGAAACCAAACCAAAACAAAACAAAAGGACAAAAACAAGAATAAAAACAAAACAAAACAAAAGCAGATGTGGATCATTGGGACAGCATAGTGGATGCAGAAACAACTACAGACAAATTCAGCCATCTCAGCTTTGACAAAGAGGCCAAAAGGAGGCCAGAAACGTACAGAAACATGGAGAAAGGAGCCTCTTTAACGAATCATTCTGGAAAAACTGGCCATCCACATGAAGAAGCTTAGTATATCTCTTAAAATGTACTAAACTAAAATCAAAATGGATCAAAGATCTAAATGGTAAAAAAGAAATATTTAATCTGCTGGAAAATAAGATAGGAAAAACTCTTGAAGCCATAAGCATTGGCAAAGACTTTCTGAACAAAAACTTCTACCTAAGAAATTCTGCCGTGATTCAAAAGCATTGTATCACAATGTTACAAGCATACCCATATTGATACAGCACAATTCATAGTAGCTAAATCTTGCAAGTGGCTCACAAGTCCATCAACAGATGAATGGATAAAGAAAACATAGTATAGACAATGGAATGCTACTCTACCATAGTACAGACTTGAGTCATTTGTAGGAAAATAAGTGGCCCTTGAAACACCAGATGGGAAAATGGAAAGGTATGAGTGATTCAGATATGATTTTATCTTTAAAGTTTTAACAAACATAATTTCAGTTATATATAAAGTGATGCATAAAATCAATAAATGCGTTAAAGTTTGAAAGAAACTAATATTTTGTTAACATAAAAGAACAAAGGAATTGACAATTCATTAAAAACTCTGGAAAATATGATATCAGGTGTCAGTTATGATAATAAATATCACTGGTTTAAACATCTTCTAAAACAGAAAGCCCATTGTATTATGATACAAACTATAACTACACGTCCATTGAATTAGACACTAGAAAAGAAAACAGAGTTGAAAATGGCATGTATAAACAAGTAGCTAGTTAAAATTAAAGACTGAGCAAAAAGTAAGATGGGCAAAAATAAAACAGAAACACTGATTACTAATATTGTTGTTAAAGAACTAGCTTGAGGGGTCAGAGATGTAACCCAGTGGTAAGGTCCTGGCAAGTGCAAGGTCCTGAGTTCGATTCCCAGTTCCAAAATTATTTTTTTAAAAAGGAAAAAGCTTGAAGTAATATGAAATGAGTCACTATATATCAATACAATCTATAAACAGACTGGTAGAAATTACAGTTTTCTTCTCTTCGAGAAGAAATAGCTAATGTGCATTTTGGAGAAAGCTCCTGTTAAGTAAGGAATATATAAAATTTAAAATAAAAATATAATTCTGTTACTGATAATATCTGGATCCCAAATAAATCAGCGAGGAGCACAGCGATGGAAATACAGCGCAAGGAAAGGGACTCGCGCTGGGGAAAAGGAACCCTCTGTTGATGTGCCGGCAGGAGCTGTGCTCGGTTCAAGGTGAGTCGCTGGGGCTGGAGAAGACAGCGATCCATGCAGGCAGGTTCGAGAACTGCCCCGGTAGTAGAGTGGACAGCATAGTATCCACGGCCTGAACTTGGATGGTGAAGGAGAATGCAAACGCGGTGACATTTTCGTTGAGAAAAGAATTCTGTAAATGTGAAAATTGGCAATAGATAACCTGAATGGATTTGTCATGTACGTGTCAGAAAATCAGTGGCACAGCCAAGGTTCCCACTACCCGTGGAGGGGTCCTGCGTGTATTGATGAAGTGAAACTATAGTGCTGGGTGAGATTGACTCACACGGAGGCAGGGAGGGAAAAGAAATGACCTAGCGTCTCACCAAACTGCGTGAGTGTGAAGGGATTTCACTAAGGGTGGCAAACTAGGGAAGAGTGTTGTACTGTTGTATCTGGGAGGAAATTATTACAGCTGTAGAAAACAGTAATAATGTGAATGAAATACAGATTACATTTAGTGGCACAAAATGTCTACAAAGATGCTTAAAGAAAAACACAATTGTGTATAAACATCTCCACAGAGCTAACATTTTCTTTGATCATTTTTAAATGGAAAAATAAAGATGTAGACTACACTTTTTATTAAGTTACAAAGTAATAAGAGTAACCCAAAGGGAGCAAGAAGAAAAAATATATATTGGTATCAATATTATTAATAGTAGATCAAGGCTGAGTGTGGTGTTGCACCTTGTAATCCCAGGACTTGGGAGACTGAGTCAGGAGGATTGCCCCAAGTTCAAAGCCAGCAAGCAACATGGCAAGACACTGTCTCAAAAAACACGCAAAACCAAAAATAAAACATCAAGAAATGTTTTCATTTATTTCTGTGAATACCAACAATAGCTATGTATTATATAAAATTTTGTAAAATCCAGACTTAGACAATTAAAAGTAATTATAATAAATAAGATTTGGAAAAATTATGAATAGCTATTTGAAATATACAATGTTTTTCACAAAAAACTGAAGAACATACACTAAACATAATGATTCACACACACACACACACACACACACACACATATATATATATATATATATATATATATATATATATATTTTTTTTTTTACTAATAAGATTTAGCTCTTAAGGAAGGTACTCTAAAATACTGATCGTTATTCAAATAGATAAATTTTCTGCAATACAACTTTAAGTAACTTTAAATAAAAAGCCCTAAACATTGTGGGATAAGCTTTGCTTCAAAATCTCTTGTTTTTCTAGAAGAAATGGTCAAATAAATCTATCATTTTATTATTATATCATATTTTACACTGATGAATTAAAATCTTCATTTAAATATACCACAATGAAGTGTTTAAATCCACTATGGTATATATGGACTAGTTAGGTGAAAACTATTTTAAAAGGTTTCTAAAGGGATTAGACATGTTTATTGTGAGGTCAAGTGAAAATAATTAAGAGGATATTTTACATAAAGCGCTAACTCAATTATATAAATTGTACAACAATCTGCAAGTCATCCTACATCTTAATAAAAGAAAATATCCCTAAAAGTGAATAATTATTACCTCTTCATGACGAGCTTATGAATAATATTTCTGCAGTTCTTTATACCCCACTGTGTTTTGTGAATGTTCCAGGATGAACCCATCTTTAAAATGAGAAAAGGATAACAAGAGTAATGCTTAAAGATTTTAGATATAGGAAATGTGAGATGGATTTTTAGAAAAGCAAAGTAGCATGTGAGCTCAAATAATGTTGTGAGAAAGAACCTAAATTTAATATGATCTGCCTGAGATTTAAAATGGGTTGAAGCTCATTTCAATAGATCTTTGAAAGTACAACTTTCAAACAGTGCTTTAACATTTTCTCCCACGATGCTGATAAAATCTCACAAAGTTGTTTATAATCAGTTTATTGCATTCATCAGCTGAGACTAATTATAACTCAGATGAAAATCATCCTTGCACAGTGCATTCTAAATATTAATAAACATAAATAATGCGAGTTTACTATTGAAGCAACCCCAAAACAACAAACAGAACCCACAGGGAGTCCCTTAAAATTAATCTAGTTCCACATAAATTCTGACTTAAAATGTTCAAAGCAACAATATCTCGTAACTCAGAATATATTTTTTCCATTCCATTTATTCCTTTTTTTCTAATAGGACAAAATAATAGATTTGAACCTCTGGAACCACAGAAAAATCTTTAACTGTAATAGCTAGTAGAGGAAGTGGAACTAACTTAAACCCCAATTGGCTGATAAAAAAAACTGCAAAATAGCCATCCTCATGAAGATTTTTAAAATTCTGAATATTGTTATTAATTTTTTATTTCCTAGACAACAATGGACAACTATCAAGTATATGAACCCGCAAGTACAAATACAAATAGCTACTAAAAATAAATACTGTAACTCTCAGATACACTGGTACATTTTACTACTGTAGTTAATACATGTACCTGTTAAGACCTGTTAATTTTAGGAAGTCTTCACTTCGATTGTTTGGGGGTTGAAATCTTATTCCAAACTTCTAAAAAGTTTGGATTTATGACCTTGGTCAAATTGATTAGCATTTTGTAGTTCACATTGGATAATTGGTGAGGTTTTTTTCCCTCACAAAGTTTTAACTATGAAATGAGATGAGATATTAAAGCACAGAACACACAGTTCATTAATGTCTATTTTTGTTATTATAATCACATTTTCCTTTCCGGCTCTGTATGGCTTTAGAGTTTATTGCCATTATTTTCCTGTTACATAAATCATTATATTTGAAGAGATGTGTGAATACCAGTTTCAACTCTTCCACATAACATATAATTTCACTTTGGCAAATTCATTCTCTTCATTTGTTAAATGCCAACAGTAACATTTAACAAAGCTACTCCAAATACACTGGCAAGGATCAAAAAAGAAAAGAAAACACAATGATTTGAAAATACTTGTTAACTCTAAAATGCTATTCAAAAGATAATGCATAATTTACCTTCCACTTATCCAGGCTATTTATGCATTGCCCAAAAGTTAAACAACAATCTGGCATGCAAAAAGCAAATGTTTAAAACATTTAAATACAATCAAACCTTGGAATCTAAGTTGTGCTGCAAGATAAGTAAACATTTCTAATAAATTTGAACTTGATGAATGAGTGGTAACTGGCAATATGAGCAGTAAACGATACAGGGTATCACGAGATTACACCTGGGCTCTGGTTCTCTCTCAGTGCAGGACTGTGGGACATGTCCCAGCTGGAAGTTATAGAGGACAGCTCCTCTACAACAGAGGGGCAGGAGAAGGCAGAGGGATCTCTCACTTCACACGAGAGGAGGGAGTTGTATAAAATGTGAAGACTGCACATTTTTTAGAAAAGCACCAGTCCAATGAGGCTGTAGCAAATGTGAATGATGAATCTGTTTATCACTGCAGTGCCACATTTCTGCAAAATCCTCAAAAGAAGTTAAAGCAAGTATCATTGGATAGCTTCCTTGTTACAACTGCATGAAAACAAATAGATTCCGTTGAGCCCATTGCAGTGATTCAGTCAGCGACAGTGTGCTGGCTCATGTCTAGGTGTCCCCGGTCCCCTGTAGTCATAGGTGGGCTTTTCAGAGGTGGCTGGATGCAGAGTATGTGATGCTGGGTTCAAAGGGACAGTGTTACCGAATTCAGTTCACTGACTGGTTTGGTTTAGTTCTGGTTAGGATTCAGGGCACCCCACCCTGGGTGTGAGCACTACCTGACCTCAGGATGGGTAATCTGGATGAAATATAAGGTACAGGGTCACTGCTGTCCCTTGTCACCTTGCTGCCTTTTCCCGTGAACTCTTTCTCCTTTACAATGTGCCTTTGCCATGCCGCCTTGCTGTGGAGCCAACCAAATACACACTGAAACCTCTGCAAACTGTAAGTCAAATAAACTTTTCCTCCTTTAACTTTTGGTGTCAGATATTTTGTCACAGTAACAAGAAAAAGTAACTAAGACAGATAGTGAAAGTCATCATCATAACTTTCTTTTCTCTTGTCTCCCTCACATCAGCCCGGAGGTTTTCAAAGGTAAGTATAGATTAATTTATTTTCCTGAATATTTGGTGTTTTCATTATCATTTAGTACTATATTACAGTACTGTAATAATTTGAAATGAATATTTTTGGGTTGTGGAATGAATGACCTGAGTTTCCACTATTTCTTATGGGAAAATTTGCTTGATACGCTAGTGCTTTGAATTATAAACCTGTTTCTGGAATGAATTATGTTTGCAAACTCAGGTTTTACTATGTTATACTGCCTAATGCTTTAATATTTGATAGAGATGAATTTTTAGATTTGTTTTCTTTTTTGTGTTACTGGAGACAGAACCCAAGACATTTACACTGAGCTACATCCCCAGTACCCCTTTCCTTGATTTTGAGACAGTTTTTAGCCAAGTCAGTAAGTTGTCCCCCCTAGACTGAAACTTGTGACGTTCTTGCCTCAGGTCCCCCACAAGCTGGGACTTTAGATCTGCACTGCCACGCCTGGCTGACATTAGAACTATGTGGTCACTGACTTTGTTTATATACAAAGACATAGGAAAGAAAACCATGACGTTTACCTGAAGTTACCTTTTGCTATACAAATCTGTTGGTTTTTTTTTATATATTACATATTTTTATCTTAGAAGCAGTTGTTCAAGTTACAAAATCAAAGCATAAAAAGTGAGCAGACATGGAAAAAAATATGTGTTATTAGATAATGTCAAAGGTTTATTTTCACCAAGAAACTTCTAAGTGATAAATTACAAGAAATTTTAACTCTCTATTTTGATATATTGGTTAATTCTTATGTTCCCAGATGACTTAAAGAATGATCTTCTATTTCTTCCCTTTCTATGTGAAAGTTAAAAGTGTTTCAAGTTTAATACAGGTAATGGGAAAAGAAAATTCCAAACAGAAAGTTTGACCTAAGACTATGTTGCATTTTAGTGCTGTAATGAATATGTGTAGCAATAATTTTCAAAATCATATTGGTGAGAGTTAAACTGCTAAGTAAGCTTATACTTCACTCTAAGAGGAGAATTACATAGCTTCAATATTTAGTATGTGGTTAAAACATTCAAAAATTCTGCAAACAAATGGAAGAAAACACAAGAGTAATCAACTTACATGATTTCAAAATTACAAAAATTCTTAAAATTATATTATCTTTCCTCATATTTGACAAATTTTCTGATTATCATCTAGTTGAATATGGTAAAATGAATAGCTCTGTAAACAATTTTAATTGAGAACAAGTCTTGAGAAAGAGATACAATTAAAAACTTTTGTTTTTGGTTCTTTCATCCAGAAAGTTGTACAGATGAGTACTTAAAACTTTAAAGGAACAGATAGATATACGCTCATTCATAAAACAAAGAACTCCCAAATTCATTATGTAAGGCTAATATAAATTTGCTGGTTAAACTGGGAAATACCAACACAAAGAAAAATCAGAGTCAATCTCACGAACATAATTATTAATAAGTAATGGTAAATAATACTTCATGAATAAGTAAGTTTTATTATAGAAATTCAGGGATTACCTAACTTGACCCTATTATTATCTACCCAGGATACTACTTGACAGTTTTTTTCAAATATTACCCTTATTTTCTTCATGTATCCTTTTTTCTCTTTCCTCTAACTCCAATCTCTACCAAATACTTTGACAAGTATTCTAATGGTCTCATATGTATAAACTTAGTTAAGTTCCTGTTTTTGAATAAAGTTGATTTGAAAATCTTCTTTGGACTTTTGTGTTGCCTTTATGGGAGCATTCACTTATTAGAGATATATAAAGAAAGGACCAAAGCAGTAAGCATCTTGAATTAAAGAGTGTTAAGCAGTTATTCAAGAACCATTTTGGAATGAAAAGAGGGGTAGAGATTGAATTCATCAAAAAGTTAGGCACAATTCCACTGAAACAAAAGATCACAGAGGTCCTTGCTCTATTAAAAGAGACCAAAGTTCTATTTGCTGCTATTGCTGTTTGACTCCAGAACAAAATTATTTCCCTTATTTTACTTTCCTTTTTCTGTAGTAGTGGTACCTGATTTTAGTAATATTTAGATCATTTGTCCATTTGTCCTTGTGCTTAAATTTGTCCTTAGGATATTTCTTTTAACTATTTTTTATGCAAGACATTTTACTTCATTCCAGTCCAGAAGATTGTACTTGCAGTGGTCTGGTACAAAATTCAATGTGAACAGATAACTTATAGTAACTAAATCTTTTGTCTTCATTTAGAACAAATCCCCCCCCCCAGTGTAGACATTCTGATTATGTTTGTATCTATGCAATCTATTAACTCAACAATAAAAGAAGTTACAAATCATAATACAAGAAAGAATAAAGCATTTGTAAATTTGAAAAGAATCCATGAGAGTAGCTGTTGTCAAGTATTTGTAATGAATAAAATTAGGCCTTGAACTTGGTAATTAAGGCAAAATAGAAACTCAGCTTGTAGGATTGAACTAAGTCATACCACCTGACAGATGCCACCTCTCTCTCTTTCTTCCTTATGTGTGAATAACAGAGTTGCAAAAAGACATGAAACATTAAGAGAATCATAAAATAATTTATTACTATTGCTCTAACTTGTAAGTGTCTTTTCAAATGTAGGCATAAAAGACAATATGAGCAAAATGTTCTTCGTCTAGAAAGAGGGCTCTAGAATGAGGGCTGACAAACACAAGCATCATCCCTCTTTTCCTCAACAATAAAAATACATTGTATTTAACATGCATTTGAAAATGTGGGTTTTTATCTTGATTCTCAGTGTGTAATATTTTCCTAAAGTTTCCCAACACAAAAATAATGTAACTGGAAGAAACTTGAAAGACGCGGTAATTTTTTTCTTCATTTTGAGTTACTCAGAACAGATGGCTCCCTTTTATTTTTTGCTTTTAAGGAAACACACAGCTATCTATGATGTGATTTTATACCCTGGGTGGTCAGGAATGAGCTAAGTCCCGTCCGCCTCAATTAACCAAAATGTCAAAATACAAGCCATGAATTTTCACAAATCCAAATTTTCTTTTAGATATTTGAAACAGATTTTCACAGATCATTTTATGAGTGATTCAGTACAAATATGATGAAAAGCAGAATTATCTTAAATTGAATCATTGTACTCCCTGAAGGATTGTACAGGTTTTTTTTTTTAACATGCACTTAAGAAATTCATACCTAAAATAAAATTTGACTAAGATCCTTTTCAGAGTCATTAATATGTACATATCCACACCACTCATTTTGAATATCCAAACTGAGGGTAACTCATAAAAGTGTATCCTGGACATCTTTGTTCCCCGTTCCCCTACTATGAAATCCCAGTTCATAATACCCTATTAAGTAGAGAGTTTTATATCATGTTTAAAATATTGCAAAGCCCTATGTACCCATTAAGGAAAAAAGAGCATTTCTATAACCTATGGGAGTAGCCAAACATGTTGAGAAAATGAAACCACAGAAGACTAGTAAGGTCTGCATAAATGCTGTCAAGGTAATTGTGATAGGGCTAATCTGACACGTAATTTATAACTTCCATAGATCTAAAATTATCTTAGAAATCAAAGTCATTTGGATGAGTTCTGTGTGTGTAGGAAAGCTTGGAGTGATAGCAAAAACTGCATCAATCATCACCCTGATAGCTTTTGTTTGCATATAAAAATATAAATATATAGAGAGAATATAAAATATATAGAATTTGCCTTTTACAAAATACTATTCCAATGAAACAAGAAACACTAGGTTTACCTTTAGAAATTATATATGGGTCTCAATGCTGAATTAACTTGAAAATTATTTAACCTTCAATACAGGAAACATTCAAGACAAAGTAACAAATAATAGAGGAATAAAGACTATAAATTGTTTTTCAATCCTATTACAGAATTATGACTTGATTATCATCTTATGCTTCTTTGAAATGTTCATTTATTTTTTAAAAATTTAGGCGCTTGCTACTTCCAGTACAAATAAATATTACCAAGACTAAATTAACTCTCCTATACAATGAAGAAAAAGACACTAACAATTAGAAACAAAAGTAGGCAGAGAAAACAGATGCTGCCAATAGTTTGAACTCTGAAATCTTTACAAGTACTATAAATATTAGAAATCAGTCTTATCAAAGGATGATATAAAGAATTTTTTCAGAGCGCTATGTTCTGAGTAAAAAAGCTGTTTTGGAGAGAGCCAGTAAGAACACCTGGATTCACTTTGATCCTGGATTCCCTTTAATTAAGTTAAAACTATTGTCATCCCACTTCCGGTTACAGACATTAGACAACTTAGAACTTCATTTACCAGATGCCTGTGCAGGTGGGAGCCTGGGGAGTTGGAAAGAAGATAGCTGTGCAGAGGTGGTAGCTGATACACAAGGTTCCAAACCACCGCTGTCCTGGAGTCTAAGCCGAGCGGGCTAGCAGGATGGTTCAGTGTGAAAATTAGTATTAGCACCAGGAACAGAGCTTTTTGGCATCTGAACCACAGCTAGAAAATAGTGCAGTAGAAGCCCCAAGACTATCAGAATTCCCGGATTATTATTCGCTAGGTGTTTATCACTTAGTCCACACTCTCTACATCCCCATGTGCTTGAAATTCTTAGAACCAGTTCTAAGTCTTGCCCAAATGGGAGTCATTCCAAGGTTTTATGACTTTCTGGCTGAGAATAGAGAAATTGTAGAACAGAGATACATGGTCGTTGCTGCTGCTGCTAATCTGAATTCCTGACCTGGGGAGTAAGTATTAACACAAAAACACCTTACACTAACCTTTAAGTGCTGGAGTAGTGTGCTGTGAAGCAGTATTAACTAGCAGAGAAACATAGGTCTCCATCATCAAAGTTTAAAAATCTGTCATTGGCTTTGGCTGGGTGCCTGACAGAAGCTTGAGGGGTTTTGAGGAATCCATTAGTGAAAGTTGCGGAAGCTTTGCTGCATTACTATTAAAGTATGAAAAGACAGGGCAAAAATTGTTTGGGAAGCTAGAAAAAGAGGTAATTCTTATGAAATGTCAGAAAGTTTGACAAGATCCACCAGTATTAGGTAGCATTGGCTAATGGGATACATTTGGAAGGTATAAGGTACTGTTGTTAGGGGTTGTGCAGAGAAGAATTAGAAGCAGGACAGGGAATTTGTAATGTTGCTTATGATGGTCACCCAGAGTTAACACAAGAAAGTGCGGGAAATCTGTCCACAACACTAAAGACATAGGATATTGAGCCAAGGGCCTGAATCCTTCAGCAATGTCCTACATGAGTCTAGATGAAAATCTAGCACCCATGACCATGCCTCCCATGAGTCCAGCTGGAGGTCGAGAGCCCACAGGAAGGACTCACGCCAGTCTCTTTATGGATCCGTGCTGGGAAGGCCCAAAGTTCAGCGGTGGAAACTAGAAAGTCTTTGCCAGCAAGGTGAAGGAGCTGTGCTGATAGGTCGAGGGTTCCACACTGGGGCCGAGAAGTCACACTCACAGCAAAGACCAGGGCTGTCCTGAAAAGCACCACAGCCATCCTCAGTGACACGGAGGCCCCGAACTCCTCTGACCATAACAACAGTGGAGTACATGCCAGAAAGCCAGCATAACCAGTTTCTCCTGGAGATGAAATGGCACACATCTTCCCCGCTGGAGCCAGGAAGCAATGCTCTATGTAAGGACAGAGCTTCTCAAGAGAACCAGCAGCTCAAACAGCAACACGTAGGAGAACCCACAATGCCTCAGCACCTCAGCACTGTTTCTCCTTCTCCGTGTCTCTTATTTATGCTGGCAACTTTCCTCAGGTGGAACATCTACACTCAGCACCATGCTGATTTAACTCCACTGGCATTAAGTTGACTACCAATTTTTAATCTATAACAGGTACCAATTAATTTTTTTAAGTTGTGTATAAGATAGGGTTAAAATGAAACTGTTATGTTCAAGTGAAATTTAAAGGAAGCAAAGTAGGCTACTGTGTTAGAAAGCAAATTTTTCATTACCATTCTTCTAAGACAAATTCTTGAGATAACAAACTTCTCAGTACAAAGACCAAATCCAGGGCATGTCAGGAAAATATCTTCATAAGGATTAAACAAGAAGGTGACTGTGACCCTCCACCAGGCTGTGGTAATGTCAATGGATTTTTAAACATGCCCAGAGGGTTAGTAATACGCATTTCTGGGTGTGTCTGGGCAGGTCATGGAAGAATAAAACTGAATACTGTAGATTGCTTCTGCCATTTCCTTTCTGGCACTGATCCCCTGCTCTGTTTTCATGCTGTGGAGTGACAGACTTGGTGCCACCACACCCTTCTGCGGTCACCTTGTGCCACGGAGCCAGCTGGAAATGGACTGAATCTCCTGAAACCTGAAGCCAAAGTAAACTCTTCTGCTACTAAGTTTTGAGGGTCGGTTATTGTGTTCCAGTGATGGGAAGGTGACTAATAGAGTGACCTAGTTGCAAACTGTGGTAGATTCTTGTGAAAAAGAAAACTTAAGTAGATGAAAGAATCAAGACATCAGGATGTGAGATTAGAAACTGTGGAGAAGAGTGCCATGAAAATATGACTATGTCCTAATCAAGAAACTGGCAATGTGCACTACCCTAGATAGCAGAGGTGCTGAAGATACCTGATTGTAGTTTACCTGCCACTTTTTTCATTTTCATTTTGAATGGAAATATTCATGATAGTATCCTGTATCTCTCCAACCATTATAGTGCATTACAAGGCTGTGTGTGTGTGTGTGTGTGTGTGTGTGTGTGATCTTTCAGTTCATGAGTCTTCATCTTCAGAAGAATTGTACACTTCTGAAGCATCATACCTATCTGGACACTATTTAGATGACAAGACCTTAAACTTTCACTTGATGGTACCATGAGATAAAACTCGGTTTGTTTTAGGGCATTGTTGAGTGTACTATGCATGTGGGAAGTATGACAATAAATTGAAGTGAGGAAAAAAACTCTGGGGATTTTAAAAGATAGACTTCAAGTTATCACACACATTTTTATCAGTAGTATAATTTCAGTAGCATACCAGTATAATTTTGCTTTTAATTCAGGGAGAACATGACTGCTTTGCAAACAAGGCAAAAGTAATCGAGTACAACTTTGTTGTATTTCTTTCTATGTATGTATGACAGGGAGAGGAAAAGGGAGAGGAGGAGGAAAAGAGGAAGGGAGAGAGGAAGGGAGGGGGAGGGAGAGGAAGAAAATGTAAATGCTTGTATAAATCCTTTCCTTAAATTGTGTATTTAAAAAGAAGGATATTAGTTCCCCTACTAGTCATTTTTTGAGTAAGATATAAACATGGATCTCAATGAACAGATGCTATAGTTGTATCTGTCTATATCTGTATATCTGTATCTAATCTGTCTTCATTTATTCCAAAATCCTAATCAATAGTGACCATTTCTTGAATTTATCCTTCTTTACTTTGATAACTAGGAGAAATATAAATTAGTTAGGAAAGCAACATGCATAAGTGACATGGTTGAAAGCTGACAATGTAAAATTGAGCATTACTTATCCTATTCATCAGCTGGAATATTTTTCCATTAATACCTTTATTAATCTTTACAACTGAATATTAATTCAATTTTAAGGAAAGAACTTCATAGGAAAGTTTCTTTTTTGTACATCATTTATAAAAACTTCATTAAAAAAACAAAACTTAACTTCTCAAGAGATAATAAATTATCAAGCGGTTAAATAAAATTAACCACAAATTTAAATTGGAAGAAAAAAGAGAAGAAAAAAACCCTTTAAATTTCTGGGTTACTTGTCTTTGGAGATAATATTTCCCATAGAAAATTAAAAGTGTGATAAATAATTTTTTAGAAATTCCAGTTCATTTTAATTCTGTCAGTACACATCTCAGTAATGTGGAGAATGAAATGTAGTTTGGGAGGCCAGCTTTGATCACTTAAGAAGTTAGCGTGGAAATCAAATTAGCCTCAAGATTTCTTTTAACTCCAAGTCTTATGTTACTTATAAAAGACGCAAACAAGCAGCAAAAAATATAAATAAAACAAGTGACCAGTTTTGGATAAGACATCAAACACTGACCAAATGGACCACAAAGCTATGCGACTTCTCAGATATGGTCGCTGTAATGAGCAAGAGGCATAGGTAACTGCAGGGAAAGATTAAAAAAATGCAAGAGTGAAAACACTGGGGAGAAAATGATCAGTAAGTACAGGAAACGGAGATTTGTGTAGTGAACACACAAGAAACATACATGGGTATGTTAATCAACCATAAGTTTATTCTTGAAATCTCCCCTTTATTGATATCTTTTTCTTTGTGAAATAAGTATCTTGTTAGATGATTGGCCATGCTTATAAACTTTAGCAAGTTGTGATAAAATTTACATTGCTTTCTATATTCAATGCACTACAATTCACTTGACATGTTAATTAAGTCTCACTAAAGTGACAAAAATGACTCAATGGTTTATTGTGTTTATTGTCTGTTGTCTCTTACCCTGTGTCCCCTTAAATAATTCCATAACTTCTAAAAGCATTTCTAAGATTGCAGTCACATTTTAAATTAAAAATGAAACTAAAGTTTGTAATTTTCTCAGCCGTTCCTGGATGGCTAGATGGATAGATGGATGATATATGGAAAGTGAGTGATTCCATTGTTGAATAGTATTACATGTTTGTATCAGTGTTTATATAAAGTCTGAAAAATAAGTAGCGTTAAAAAGAGTCCCATTTAAATTAAAATATAGTTAGTCATCTTATTCCTGGTACCTAAAATGCCACTATTTTAAGTGAAAAAGGAGAACAGAGCAATAGCTTTCTTCCTAACTCTGGTTTTCTGGAATTTGTGTATATTAATTTCTTCTACATTGTGTTTTATCGGTTTATCACCAGGTATGCTCTTTGCATTAACAAATTGGTAGAAGCAGGTAAAGAGGAGATGCTAAAGTGTTGTTTCCTCTACCACCAAGCAGGAACAAGGGGGGATGTATCACTTTTCTGTTGTTGATACGAGTATTTTTCACCCCTGCAATGAGAATATAGGTCTTGCTATAATTGAAAAATGTTCCCCATGGGAATGAAACAATAGTAAATAAAGAAAAACACATTAAGCTCCACAGCACACTGAGCTGGGCCACTCCCGCCACCTTTCCCTGCAAAACGGACTGAGCTTCCAAAAGTCGAAAGTGACTTTGACTGGCAGTTATGGCCATCATTGTTGGTACAGAAAATCTAGCAAATGTATTAAATTTTTCTCACATTGTCAATTAGTAATTGTGTCAACAAATATGAGATGCAATGAGTTAACATTTGAGTCTTTTTGAGACCTGGGGTAACTGGTGTCTTATTTTGGTATCGTAAAATTCATCAGCCTACATTTAAATAAAAGGTTTTTAAACTGAATTTTGGCTACTTTTGAAATTTTTAAAACATCAAGATTGTTGAAACATTTGCATCATGTATTCCTTTATCTTGTCAGTTCAATTTCCAAGACTTTAGAATGGCTTCAGTTGGTAATCTTTTCTGTTTTGTGGTTTAACATACTCACGATTATGGCCTAAAATAATACAAAGGATATATATATATATATATATATATATATATATAGTAATATTGAAATTGTTGTAATGTTATGTATGTGTACAATCTCAAATTTGAGCATCCAGGGGCAAGCTTTCCCCTCCACCTGAAGAAAACTCTTTGGCAGAAGTCTCAGGAAGTGCAAAGGAGAGTTTGTGCCTCCATCCCTGGCCACGTGCCGAGCTGGAGCTGG
Organism: Dolichotis patagonum; assembly: GCA_004027295.1. Taxonomy (NCBI): domain Eukaryota; kingdom Metazoa; phylum Chordata; class Mammalia; order Rodentia; family Caviidae; genus Dolichotis; species Dolichotis patagonum. Next base: position 34,577 of record PVJX010013247.1, read on the forward strand.
TACTCCTCCGCCCTGCAAGGCCACAGATTCTGTCATTAGTGCTCACACCTTGCAATTCTTGGGCTTCAGTCTTTTCTACTCAGTGTGATGGGAGAACTTCCTCAAATGTTCCCTGTTATAGAAATACTCTGCTGTGGTTTGTGTCTAGGTGTCTCCCCAAAGCCTCCTACAGCATGGTGCAGGGTGAATTTTCAGAGGCATCTGAATCTACAGTTTGCACTTGACGTGTGGTCTCATGTTGGATTAAGGATGTGAATGCTCCACTTGCCCTAGGGCAGGTAGCCTGCATACCATATAAGGAACAGAAAGAAGCTCTACCATATAAGGAACAGAAAGAAGCTCGTAACTTCTTTCCCTTGCTTGCTTTTTCTGTCCTCTGCCACCATGAACTGTTGCTCTCTGCTGTGTGTTACCCTGTCATGGAGCCAGCTGATTATGGCCTGAAACCTCTACAAACTGTGAGCTAAATAAACCTTTCCCACTTAAACTCTGAGTGTTAGATATTTTGTTTCAAGAATGAGAAAAATCACTGAGACATACTCTTTTCTTAACATCAGTGCTATGTCCTACTGTTCAGGAAACCGGATCAGAGTGTCACAGAATTTGTCTATCTCAGAACCCACGCTACAGAACACATTAGCCAATGGTTCAGGTTTTCATTCTAGCATAAAAAATCTCACAGATTTCCAAAGGCATATTTACTATCCAGTGTTCCATGCAGCCATATAGGGACAACAAAGATAAAAGTATTCTGATCATTTAACTTTCTATAGTATGAGTAATGGATATTTATAGTCTTTTTTCTGTTTACTCTGAGGGTTTTTTAATGTATATTTATATAGCAAATTGAGTCACATTTATACATACAACACAGGCACACACACATACACACACATACACATACAGAGAGGCAAATACATGAATCTCAAACTGCTTCTCATGGATTCTATAATCTACACCTGAGTCTGAAGAAACAACAGATTTATGACATTGAGGATCATTTTACTTAATCCTATGCAACTTTTTAAGAGTCAAACAGCAGTTTACAAGATAAGAAATTGCACATAAAATTCAGAACATTGGTCTTCTCTGAATCAGTGTTACCGCCAGGTGACATTTTTGAGTGTTAACGAGCCGATAAATTTGAACAGTGTTGACCCTGGTCCCTGAGTTGTACCTGCCACTTTGCCCTCCTCTCCATCAATCACACGATCTATGCCTATCTCCTTCTAATCAGCTACTCCTGCTCCTTGATGAATTTTTTCAAAATTTCATCTGTATGTTTAGACTTAGTTTATAAGCAAGATGGAAAAAAAATCTTCCTGCCCTGTAAAATGTATCATTATTTTTTCCAGAGTGAAATTAAAACATGTCTTGTTTCATAATTAGTATCTCTCCTTCTTTCCCTGTCTTTGAAAAACACAAACACACACACAAATACACACACACGTGTGTGCACACCAAGGAGACACTACTAAAGAAGACTGTCTTACGGGCTTCAGGACACAGATGAAACTTTAAATGATCACACTGAGCACTTGATCAGGATCCTAGACAATTTCTCATTTCTGCAGGAATTCTCCTTGAGCTTTTAGGGGCCAGAAACCAGTTACTTTAATGCTTCTACTTGTACGTATTCAAATAAGATGATTGCTAAATGCAATTGACTTCCCTAAATTGTTTCAATTTTGAAGAATAGGTTTTAAAGCCTTGTTAGTCTTATCTAAACATAATTACATTCTCTATGAAGAAATACCAAGACTAACAACACTTTTGTTTTTGTGTCGTGCATTTATAATTACAGTGCCAGTCAGAATAAAGACTGTACATAATTATTCATATTTGACATGAATGATGACAGCTGAATACATGGATGTAAAGCAGGGAAGAGAAAAAGTTATTTCAGGCAAGGGTAGCAGTGTACGTGCAGGCAAGGAGATGAGCAGAGGTGTATCCTCTCCGAAGAAAAGAAGGGATTTTAGTTATGGGTTAGATAGATGAAAGTGGGGAGGTATTAGAAGTAGCAAGCTATAATGCGGAGATAGGGGACACAGAGCTGTGGTTCCTGTCAAACACGACACTAGTGTGTCTTGCTCAGGCTGCAAGACACTGTCTGAGGTTTCATGATACTAGTTGGCTCAAGAAAGGTAAAGAGGAGCAGCTTATTTATAATCGCATTAAAAAAGATTTTACTCTGCGACCCACGGTGTGGTCTAAGTTGCAGCAGAAGACAGCTGGGGCCAGGATGGAGAATAATACAACTGCAAGAACCGTGTAGTTAGGGTTCAGTAATGGGAACCATGTAGGAGAAGCAAGCTGAATATGGGTCTCACAGCTACTATGTATATGGCCCAGGTGAATGTGAACAGCTTTGAAATTGGAAATGCAATTGGCCAACGAGCTAGTGTGATAGCAGCAGCATCGCCGAACGGGCTGACAAGGTCTCTTCCAGGGCGCCCGCAGCACACAGAAGGGCTTGACCTTTTCCTTCCAAAAAGCTTCTGTCACTTCTTCAACACTTCCATGCTTCTTTGTTTAGAAAAACAATGGCTCTTTTCCTGTGGAAAGAGTTAACAGGGATCTGGCTGTGAGAAAAAACTGGGACAGTGTGTGGATTATTTCCCCCTGACATGCCAGTTGTCAGTTGTTTCTTTCACTGCAACCCTTGCCAACTTTGCTTATTACAAGTTAGAGCTTCCACAGAATTATAGGTTTTCTGTAATTGATGAGGAATTATGAGTGGTATCTTTTTGATTCCACAGGATCTATGAAGTTCAATATCAAGCAAGGTGAGATTTTAAATCATCCAAGTCAATTATAATGTATCCCAGCCTCTCGTCATCAGAGAATCAACCTTTTCCCCTCTTGTTGAGGGCATTCTACATAAACATAAGGGGAAAGTTCCACTGAGAAACGGGAAGTGAATATTAAGATAAGGATGTTGTCCTATGTCAAATACTGTAGCACCTACATGAAGGTAACCAGCTGATAACAAAACAAATGTAAATCCTGAGCTTGAAGCCCAGAATAATACATATTCCAAAGGAATAAATTCCAGGAAGAGAAAGAGAGGAAAGGGAAGAGAAGGGAGTATTAGGGACAACCCGGAAAATTTATGCTTTTAAGGGATATATAAAGGCACGAAAAAAATTTAGAAGAAGTTGAAGAAGAAAAGCAGATTTTCTCGAGTTTAAGTAGGAGAAAAAAGACTAAAGCACTATACAAAATAGCAGAGGGAGTTGAAAAATTAATTCTTTAAATGATCTATTAATTAGTACAGCAGAGCACTTGCAGTCTTTCCAAGATGAGCAGTGCAAAGTGCAATGGCTGATTCCTGTATTTGCAGCCATAGGGGAAGCTGAGGCAGGAGGATCCCAAGTTGGATCTTTACATAGGCAACTTAGTGAAACTCAGTCTCCATTTGATCTTAACCAAAAGACCAAGAAACAATGAGCCAGTCTCAAAGTGAAAACAAAACAAAAGAAAACAAAAAGCCATGTGCTGGGTCTGTAGCCTAGTTCAATAGCCCTAGTTTCAATCATCAGGTCTTTCTCCCTCCCTCCCTCTCTCTTACACACACACACACACACACACACACAGACACACACACACTGAACAGTGTTTTTGACATTTTAAGTTTCCCGTATGTTTCAGTGAAAAAAATACAGTAGATAATAAAATCTTAAAAGTTAATGTGAAGTATGTTTGGGAGTTTTTATAAAATTTACTATATACCTTTATTGTATCACCCAGTAATTTTACTCCTAAATATGTACTCAAGGAAGATAAAGACATATCCTATCAGAATGCTGTAACTGTGAATGTTTCTACCGGCCTTATCCATGACAACTGAAACCACAAACATCCCAGGTGTTTATCAAGGAGAGAATCGGTAAGGTCTGTCATATACTTATAGAAAACAGTAATATTCCGCAGTACGGCAGAACAAAGGGCTGACGCATGCTGACTCTGAGCTAACCTTCAGAAACGTTACGTAGCCAGAAACAGGAGCAACTATTGTGTGATTCTACGTATGTGAAGTTTTACCACAGACAGAACTAAACTATGGTTATAGAAATTAAAAAAAAATAGTGTTGAGCTTCCGGATATTGAGGGACCTTGATTGACTGGAAAGTGATAACAAGATAAGTTTCAGAAGGCAGAATTTTTCAGTATTTTGACAGACTTCTGAGTTATACAACCTCACATGGTTTTGAAAACTGCTGAAACCACATACTTACTACTTTATCATTTTTAAGTTATTCTTTAATCAAAAGGGAAAAGAAGCAGTATCAGTAAGAAAGTGCACATAGAAAATAGTATAGAAGTGTGTCTGAGTTGAAGAAAGGAACATCTAGAGAATAAAAAGACCAGGAGGAAATTGTTTTAAAATAGTAGTGAAGACCTGCACATGCATGGAAGGACCAAGAGAGAAGAAAACATCGAGTTCAGAAGGAGAGGTATTGATAGAGCCGTATCCCAGAGCAAGCAGGGCAAACTGCATTAACATTACCAAGCACACTTTGCTTTTCTGCTTCAAAAAGCCAAAAGGAGACAGAGTAGGCTCAGGAGGTTTAGGGACCTGGTCCAATTAATTTATAGTGGGTTACGTAATCAGTCATGGGGAGACGAAACATAAAAATCCATTTACTAAGGCTCCACGCTGTCCTCACAAGGATAAGAGTATCTCTTGGGTCTCCACAATTGACTTCTGACAAGGAAGATAATTTTGATCATGTTAGGGATGTATTTCTGAAACTGAGTCTGCTCTGGGCTACTGCTCTGGTGAAGAATAAGCAACAGCAGTGCTCATCTAAAATTGTTTTTCTAGAAGAAAAGTCAAGGACCGCCAGAAACTGTGCAGGAGCCACAGCGCACTCTGAAGCCTGATACCAGCAAAGATTACCAGATACAGTTGCAGTGAGCTTGAGGCTCAGAAGTTTGGTTGATGACTCAACCAAGAACACTTTTTCCCCATGAGTTTAATGAAAAATCTGTAAAAAAGGCAGCAAGATTTCGAAGTATCTCAACAATCACTGGGATACTCAGGTGTAGACACCTACAGCCCCTGATGCTTTGGGAGCAAGTGGGATATGTTTGTCACATTGATTAGGGGCAAATGAGTGGGGACAAAGCACAGTGTGTGTGTTATTTGGTGCCACTTGAAATCTGAGAATCCACGAGGAATGGTAGCAAATGTCACAGAACAATACAGGCTGAAATAACTGTAATAGCTGCAGCTCTTCACAGACAAAGCTCTGAAGTGGCTTCATTGAAAACTACTCACATTTGAAACTATGGATTATGAAACTTCAGGGAATAGAATAAATGGAAACCATCTGAGTAGAGAATAATGCAAATAAGAAGCATGTTCTAAAAACTCAAAAATACAATAGGAAAAAATCTGACACGCTGTTCATATTGAACATTTGTCTTCATCTTGTTGCTCTGTCATATAAAATTTTCGTGTTTTGCTGGGAAAAAAATCCTTTAAAAATAATAACTTACTTTCATTTTATCAATTTTGTTAAAATCTTCTCAGTTCTACCTAGTAAAATTGACTCATTAAAACTATATTAACTCTTCATTTTTCTGATAACTGTTGACCACACTGTTGTTAAAATACATATGCCAAAAAAATGGAGCATAGGATTTTTGTGAACTCCTTTTGTAGAGTTACTATGGTACCTAACATTTTTCTCTCCAACTGTAATCCTACAGGGAGTTGTCTTTATCTGCTGTCTTTGGGTTGTGTGACTTAAACAACAGAAGTTGAAAGTACAAGTTTAAAGTGCAGCAGGTTCGGTGTCTCCCGGGCTTTTTTCCACCGCTCTGGCTGTCTTCTGTGTGTCCTCACACTGCTTTTTCTGGGTCTGTACACATGGCCGGTGCCGCCCCCTTTTATAAGGACAGCAGACATACTGGGTTGGAGCCCCACAATGACTTCATTTAAACTCAACGGGCAGTTCATGCAGCTTGTTTTTTTTTTCAAAGATCTCAGTTCATAGCTGTGAATTAGAAAATGGGTATTCATTAGGATGGCATCTCACCCTAAACTCTATGAAGTTAAGCCACATAAGCTACCTAGTCACTCTTCTCTAGAGGATTTGACTTTTGAAATTTCTCCAGAAGTTATGTGAACATGAACTCTGACATCTTATATGCGTTTTCACAAGCGATGGAGGTTTTCATAAAACAGGAAAACCAGACACACTTACTGTACCTCGGTAGCCTTTATATTGTGACGTCATGATGGCATAAGGAGCAGTGAGGACATGGCAAAGTTAGGGGAGAGTTACACAGACCGGCTCTGTCCGTTGAATTCAGATGTGTCTTTAGCCTGGCACAAAGGGTTCCATGTCTTGCCTATTCTCTCCTGCTGTCCAGTCCCTCATGGTAAGATACCTATGGGCTAAGGTTCAAAGATTTGAAGAAAACCAGAGAAGGAAAAAGACATCCAGATTTCCCTGGTGAAGTTTGTCCTGAAAAATGTTTACTCACTGTGCGCACTCGCATTTGAAGTTAGGTAATTACCAACCTACTTGTTAGAGGTGGGGGCTATTTTGAGCATTGTAGAAAGTTTACAGCATCTCTGAGCTCTACTCCCCCATCTCCGATCACTATTCCCCTGTCTCCCAAACTCCTTATTTGGTGCAATTAAATTGCCTTCTGCCTTCATACTTTCTTCTTTTTTTCTTTTGATTTCACTGTCAAGAATTGACCCCAAGGCCCTCACGTGGAGCACTATCTTCAGCTGTTTTTATTTTGAGAGTCCTACTGGTGGCTAAATTGCCTGTACTAGGCTCAAATTTGTGATCCTCCTGCCTCAACCTCTAGGAATATAGATTGGGACTACAGGTGTGTATCACCAAAGATGGATCCCAGCATTGTCAAATACCCCTTGAAGAGCAAAACTGCCCCCAACTGAGAGCTGATGTTCAAAATGGAAGAAAGAAGCTAGGCAGTATCATGAGAGAAGCATGACAAAGGTGTGATGACCTGGGAGTTTCTTTTCTTTCAAGGTTGCTTTATTTTCCTACAGTGTGAAAGATACATGAGAATTTTCAAAGTTGGAAAGGAAACATAATTACCCACAGGTGGTAAATTAGTTATGATTATCTCCTTGCTCTCCCATAACCTTATCAAAATGACAATGGCAATGAAGGATCCAGAAAGATAGAAACTCAAAAGAACTTTTAGAAAAATATGATAGATAATCAATTTAAATTTTTTAAACCAAAAATGATATGAAGCAGTGATTACTAAATTAGATCACAGGAAAGTATTATTTAAATGTCAAAAGATATTACTTTTACCAGCGAGACATTAAAAGACCAAACTACCCTAGAATGTGAGTGTGATACACAGAGATAAAGGTGTGAGATTTGATTAAAAGGTTTTCTTTGGAGTGGAGGAGTTTCCAAATCCCCTGTCCATTTCTGGCCAAACAGGAGGTCACTCCTGTAATCTCATTTGGCATACTGCAGTCTTTTCTTCCTCCTGGAGCAACTGAATCAATAACAGCTTTAGATTTTAGAGGTTTTCAGTCTGAACAGCTTTGTACAGGGCTTGACGATGCAAATTTAGGAATATGTAAAAATATGCACAATTTTTTGGGGGGACCATACTTATTTTCTTCATCTGACACCTAAGAAAGTTCTGTTTCATATTCATTGTTTCAGGTAGAAATCTGGACAACTTTGACACTGATTTTATTAGTCCAATTGTTGTACAATTAGGCCGAAAGAAGTACACTATAATAGAAATCCTTTCTTGCCTATGTGAATAGTGCAAAGATCTGTGATCTGCTTTGCACAACATTGTGAACTGGAGACACAGACTCTTAAGATTGTGAAATCTTCACATGTACTTCCAGTTTTGCTCCGGGCAGGTCCACCTGATTTAAGGAGAAGGGCATGAGTGGTACTATTTCATGAAACCAGACTTTAAGGAGAGCACACTAGCATTCTGCTTAGTCAGAGTCACACTTGGTTTTCCAGTTTGACAAATGTGGTTTTGTTATGAATTTACAGGAATAATTGAGAAATGATCTGGGGAAGCAGCTGGTTTATCTGTCATAATCACAAGGTTTGTTCTATAGTTTTTACAATATTCATTCATTTAATTATGCTCACAGAGTGATACTGAACTTCAGCTCATGTCAGCTTTGGTGCTACTTTATGAATGAACAAGAAACAATCCCTGTCTTCCTAGAGATTGAACCTGTTAAAAGAGTTATATGCTGGAAAATAAGCAAATGTTATATTTTCAAATAGTATTAAGCTCCAGAAACAAAGTCACGTAAGGCAAAAGGACTAGAGAAAGGAAGTTAATCTCTTACATGAGTTAGTCAGACAAGTTTCTCTGAGGAAATGACGTATTGGCAAACATAAGAACTGTCAGAAGAGCGTCATGTGAATATGTGAAGGAAGAGAATTTGAGAAGGAAGGAACAGTAAGTCTAGAACGCACGACATAGCACCAAGAGCAGTGTTTTGAAAAGCTAGAGAGGAGAATAGTTGGAGCTGTCCCTGAGGTGGAGCAGCCTTCAAGCTGAGGGTGACAAAGAACCACTGATGGGTTTTCAGCAGATTTCTAAAACAATTTTGTGTGTCTTTTGGACGATGATTGTGATGGCTACAGCAGGGATGAAATACAATTTTGCAGTGGCCTGGGAAAGAGGTAGCAGATTTGGATTAAACTCTTGGAGGAATAACTGAGAAATTTAGAAATCAGTATTTAGTTTTTAAGGCAGAAATAACAGGACTTGTTAATGACTGTAGAGTGAAAGAGACCTGAACCAAGAATGTATAGCTTGGGTTTGTGGCTTAAGCACATTTTACTGAAGTGAGAAGGCAAGGAAAGATTAACCCTTTAGATAAAAATAGCTCTGGTTTGCACATGTAAGCTATGAAGTGACTATTAGGTCTACAGGCAAAGATCTTAAGGCAAAAGTTTGGTATGTGACTATTGAGCCTGAAGCTTTGGCTAAGATCAGAGATACACAAATCAAAATCACTGATGTATGCAACTGTTAATCCTGATATGCAAGCTTCATTGGCTTGAGAAACATCTACCAGATTGGTAGCACATGCTCCTAGGTGTGCCTTGGTGTGTCATGGAGACATGGGCTTGGGTACTTGGGTATGTGGTCCTTCGCCAGATATTCTCTGCTGCTGGTCTCCTTCTCTTACCTCTGGCTACCATGGCATGAGCAGCCTTCCTCTGTCAGTGCCTGCCACCATGCTGTTTTTGCCTTGGAACTAGCCAAATGTGGACTGAACACATTTAAACTATGAGTCAAAACAAACCTTTCCTCTGTTAAATTGTGGCTGTCAGGTATTTGTATTCTGTCCCAGGAATAGGAAAGCTGACTGGTGCAGCATACAAACAGTATGGAAAACTACAGACCTGTACCAATTTATATTAAGAGAAAAGATTTTTGCTAGTGCCCTTTTATATTTGTTGGTCCAGAATCAGTAGATTCAGAGGACTCATGAGGAATCATCTTAAAGAGAATTCAAAGTTAGGAGTTTAGAATATGATCTTAAGCTTGTTTGGAAATATATGTTATTATAGAACGCTTTGAAAATCAAGGTATATACATATGTATGTAGTAGTGAAAGTAATACACTGTGTATTAATCCCTAGATGTTGGTCATAGAAGCAAACATCAAAAAATCAATTCAATATATTGTTTAATCTCTTTTAAATTAGTTACAATGTAATCTATTTTCAAAATACGTATTAATCTCATTTTCAATAAGTACAAGAGATAAATATAACACAGAATTGTAGCAAAGTAATTCTTGATAGTGGTTAGGAATATACTTAAAATTTTTAACTAAAGAATTAAGATTATAGAAATAATAGAAACCTCAGAAAAGCAATACATATAAAAAATAATTACTTAATCTTTATATTTTGCTAACATTGTGGTGTCAATTATGATTTTCTGTTTATGCTTTTGGTCTCTGTCTAAGGAATATGTCTCTGTCACATTACTCTTCAATAATTATTATTTTTACTTATATTGTATTGAGATTATATACATATATGTGCACCTGTAATTTAAGTATATCTGGGAATTATGATAATATCATGTTAATTCTTCACCTTTTAAAAGTCTTTTATAATTGTAACTTCAACAATATATAAAATAAACCTATTTGAGTTGCAAATTGTGTTTGAGGTAATGCCACACACCCATGAAATTCTAATATAGGAATAGAAAATACAATAGTATTTTCTTTTGGAATACGAAAGAACATACTTTGGGGATATGGTATTTCGTGTAGTATTGGAAGGTTATTTAAAACTGCATTTTCAGGACATGTTGTCTAATTCAGCTACTGGGTGGTGGTGGTATCATATGTCATAATAATGCTTGGCTTCAAGAGAAAAATCATGGCTCAGTAAAAACTCTCTTCAAATATTTCACCACTATAACAGCCACTAAAAGAGATACTAACATTATGTAGGATCTTTTATTAAGTTTCATCCACCTCTTTAAGTTTACACTAATGCAATTGGATGTGGTTCATTGCGTTAAGAAAGGTTTAGTTACCTTTCTCCATTACTTTGCAATAAAATACATGTGTTTGGAGATGCTTGCAGATAATAGTATTTAAAGCCTAGCAAGGTGATAAGCTTGAAATAGTTGGTGTAATTATAAAAATATCAATGTTTTTTAATGTTTGCTGCACATTAAAATTGCATGTACCGGTGTGATTTTTAAGGGTTGTTTAGGCTCCACTCATGAGATTTGAATTTAGATGGACTACGAGGCAGAGTATGGTTACTTTTAATAAACTCACCCCCCAAATCATATAAAAATATGAAACACATGATATGATTCTATGAGAATGAATGAGATTAGAATATAGGTTTGTTTAACCTCTTTTTATTTAGATAAATATGTAAAATGCTAAAGAAGGTATATGTTAGATAAAATATTGTTTTATATTATTAGATAAAATGACTACCTCTAAATTTCTATGCTTTATTAGTAAAATTTATGCAGAACAGATTCAAATCTTTCAAAGGTATCATTAAATTATTATGTAATTTTACTTCTTTAAATACTTTACCTATACCCCCAAATGACACCTTGAACTGATCTAATTCTCTTGATGTGATTTTACTTTTGGGTATTAAATAGTTTTTGAAGTTTATTGTAAACATGAGGCCCAGAAGGTGTATTGACTTATTACTGTACTTTGCCCATCAAATGAGGTTCAATTACACTCAATAGGAACAATCCGTGTGTGAGTGTGTGTGTGTGTGTGTGTGTGTGTGTGTGAGAGAGAGAGAGAGAGAGAGAGAGAGAGAGAGAGAGAGAGATATTTGGTACTCAGGCAGACAACAATGAAGATACCAGCTGCTCCCTTGGCTTGGGTGAACAGTGACCAAAAGCATGCAAAATCACCATCAGCTCTCAGTGAACTGGGATCTCTATCACTTTGCCATTTATCTACTTCCAGATTACCTAGATAATAATGTGTTTAAAGAGCTATGCTTCTACCATTTTTTCTTAAAAGAGAGACATTTCTCTTTATAGAAAAGTGCAAGCCTATCAGAATCACCTGAAAAAAATTTTAAGATCTAGTAACTCTGTTTCTGCCTTTAGTGAATACCTACTTGTGTATCATTAGCGTATCCTAGGCAGCTTACGTAGGAGTAGGATGTTACATTGCACCATATATAAATCAGACTGTGAATTTCAGTGACCAGCATTTTGAAGCTGATCTCTGGGACCACAAATAACACGCAATTATAGAAAAGGTGATATGTGGACATGGTTTGCCACAAAGATGGTCTCATGGGAAAAGGCAGAAAATGTGATTAATTCACATTTGATTATTTTTAAGTGCTATAGAAGTCCTTAAAAATTAATTTTATTTAAAGAGAAAAAAAACAACAACCAGACAAAAGAGAAAAATGGTAGCAACAATACAGAATTCCAAAGGGAAAAAAATAAAAGAACCAAAACCAAACAAACAATCAGACAAAAAAAACCCCAAACAACAACAACAACAACAACAACAACAACAAAACAAAAACACTAAGAAATCACCACTTGATATGTAACATACTCTCACCATTGGAAATAGTTGTTCAAGTTACAAAATTAAAACATCCAAAGTAGACATTCAAACAATGAGACTGTTAACAGTTCTGCTCAACAATCTAACAAAAACAGTAATATGGTCATATATCTGACACACTTGAACATACATGCAGTTATATCCTTTAGAGCACATTCTTTTCCTCTCTTTTTTACAGTAGCAATTACAGGGTTTTATTACTCCTACAGTTCTTATTACTTTTTACCCTAGAGAAACAATGTGACATTTATAAATATGATTCTTCTTTATTTCACTAATGAGGATGGTCTCAAGTTGTCTCCATTTCTCTATGAAGGCCTCAAGATCATCCTTTTTATAGCTGAGTAATACTCCATTGTGTAAAAATACCACATCTTTCTCATCCACTCTGCAGTTGATGGGCATGTTGGTTGTTCCAAGATTTAGCTATTACAAATTGGGCTGCTATAAACACAGGTATACATATATCACTGTGATATGAAATTTTCAGTTCTTCTGGAAAAATACCCAGGAGGGGAATAGCTGGGTTGAATGGAGCTTCCAGTCCTAGTCTTCTGAGAATTCTCCATATTGATTTCCATAGTGGTTGCACTCCCACCAACAGAGGAGCAATGTTCTTTTCCCCCCACAGCCTCATCAACATTTGTTATCAGTTGATTTCTTGATAGCAGCTATTCTTTCTGGTGTGAGATGATATCTCAATGTTGTTTTAATTTGCATTTCTCGAATGACCAGTGATGGTGAACATTTCTTCATGTATTTGTTTGCCATTTGTATATCTTGGTCTGAGAACTGTGTGTTCATCTCAGCTGCCCATTTTTGGAGAGGGCCTTTGAATTTAGGGGAGCTGATGTTTTTCAATTCTTTATATGTTCTTGATATAAGTCCTTTGTCTGAGGAGTTGCAAGTTAAAATTCTTTACCATTCTGTGGGTTTTCTTTTCAGTCTGATGGTGATTTCTTTTGAAGTGCAGAAAGTGTTCAATAATATGAGATCCCAGTTGTTGATTCTCTGAAGTGTTTGCTGTGCAGTTTGCATTTTGTTCATGAAATCTCTGCCTACCCCTATGTCTCCAAGATTTGTATCTACCTTATCTTCTAGTAGATTTAGGGTTTCTGTTTTAATATTTAGGTCTTTGATCCATTTCGACTTTAGTTTTGTGCATGGTGATAGGCATGGATCTAGTTTCAGTCTTCTGCATGTGGAGAGCCAATTTTTCCAACACCATTTATTAAAGAGGTTATCCTTCCTCCACTGAACATGTTTAGC
>PVJX010013248.1:0-47991 GCA_004027295.1 Dolichotis patagonum
TTTTTTTCCCTAATGAACACTGTGTTGTGAATTATTTCTGGTGTTTTTCTTATTTACTAAAAGTAGTAAGCTTTTCTACACCTTTTTTCATCTCCTGATTATTCTTAGTAGGTTTGCACTTACCAAGCGGCAGATACATTCCATTTAATTATGTGCAGACCCTTCAGTCACTCCATATGAAAGGACACAAATCAGTTTATTATTTGTCAACTTTTAGTTCTAAGGGAGAATGGAGTGGCTAGTACAAGAAGGAAGCACTGCCATAGAAGATATAGCAACCCTGTTTAATGGTTTTGTCACTTCACCACCTGCAGACATGGTTTGAAAAATTGCAAAAATGAAGATTATAATAACTATGAGTAATTATCCCTTATTTTAGTGTGAATGTATTTAAATTTGTATCAGTTTTTTTTACTTTTTATTTCCTTTGGGGGTTCAACTCATTCATGTACCATTATTTCCCTACTGAACATCAATCAAAGATGGATCTAACATCAATGACTGACAAATCGAAGGACTTCATATTTTGTCTCAGGTAAGAGTTGGTCATAGATTATTTGTATTGTGTACTATGAAATCTATGCTATCTTTATTTGAACATTAATGACTAAAAAAGATTTTTTCTGGGTGAAATGTGTTGCTTTGTACTAGTTTGTGGAAGCATTTTTCGAAAATTTTACCTTTCATTTATTGTTCAAGTTGGAATTAATCACACACATACACACACACATATACGTGCGTGTGCACGCATGCAGGTGTGCATGCACAGAACATTGGAAGGTCCAGATAGAGAAATTGTTAACTTTGTATCCTGACTTTGATTTTCTGTGGCTCACAGCCTCACCACTGATGTACTGTCCCACCATGCTGTCTCTGGATAGTGGTTCCTTTTACTGTGCATTGGAATCATTCTTCAGCAGCAGGAAAGGAAAAATCCTGCAGCCTTCCATTCTACATAACTACTACCAAGTGTCGATTTAACCACAGATCATTCAAACAATATTAGTTATAATTTTCTTATACCTTGTTTTCCTGCATTTTAATGATGACTTTACCACCTGTGATTAAAGCACAATTTTACCACTAGTTATGTGTAAGATTCATCTGTGACTACATATGGTCACATACTTTTAATTTTGAACATTCTTTCAACAGTTTTTCTTATATACATGATATGTCATCTAAATCTTCTCATTTCAGATCATTTTCAAATAACTTTGAATGGAATTTCCATGGGATCATGCTAGAAAATTTGATTTTCCGTTTTTATTTTTTTCCACATTTTTAAGTTCCTTTTGTCTTTATATTTAACTTTGTAAAATTCTGTTCTGACATCTTCCTTAAAGTTTTTGTTTACATATAAGTATTATTAAATATTTTTCTTTATTGTTTATTTTAAATCAATGCTTCTGATTACAGTTAAATATAAAGTGAACTTTTTGTACATATATTCTATTTTCTTTTGAATGCTGTGTGCTACTTAGATAGACTGCACATGATAATTATGTGAAAATACACTATAACATACAAATGTGTATAAGTTTTTGTATCACAACTGTCTTCAGCAGACTACATTTCATCCAAACAAAAGAAATCAGAATGTTGTGGCTTCTTGTGACATTCAATTGTACACAAATTCCATGAATGTTGTAAAGCTTTGTGTATTGCAGCATTTGCAGACTTGAGTATTCTCTACTCCAAGTGGTTCTTTGTTGGTTTCTTAAGCGTATCATAAATGCTGAGATGCCAAGTGAAAGCAAACATCTCTGAAGTACTATATTCAATGCTGTTATTTTATTTCCCCTTTTGAATGTCAAGGGCATGCTTCATGGTACACATTTGGCAACATATGTTGCTGGATGTATAAAATTTTTTCTCACATCCCTCTTTAATGTTGTGATTTTTATCCTCCAATATACAACCCAATGAGTATGCACGACCTATTTTTTAATTTATAGTGACTGATCTGCAGGACTTTTTCTGCATCCTCTGTTTTCCCGTGAGAGCCTTGCTGAGCTCTAAAGATAAATTATAATTTTCAAAATAACTGTATACATAAGACTGTGATTTCAACCACTTGATATATTTTGTATTATTCCTTCAGTCATCAATCCATGGTAGTCAATTAATAACTGAACATTTTATATGTTCTGGAATCATAAAAAGATGTAGTTATATCTTGGCTTTTAAAAAAATTGGTGGTAGAAAGGTTGATGAGTGAATAAAAATAAATTTGGTGCTAGTTGTCTCAAGATAATACTCTAGCTATGTCTTTTTTTCCCTTTTTTGTAATTCAATATTTTAAGTAAATTTTATTAACTAAACTTTCAGGAGTATTATTTCTTTCTGGAGTAGCACAAAATGCTGTCTCAATTCCTATTTTCATTACCTTTGATTTTCTCCATTTAATCTTTTTAACACATTTTATTAGGTATATATTACCTCATAAAACGCATTTCCAGAGAAGCTGTGCTTCTTTCTTTTTACAACTGAACCTGCATCAATTCACTGAAATGTGAATACAAACAGTTCATTCCTGTCCACGTGGTACAGTTATACTTTATGTATACTCTACTGCTGCTTTGTAGAAATTTTCTTTTTATCTTCTGTAGGCCTCAGTCATCCAATTCATTTAATCAGCTATTTTAGCTCTTAGCTATTTTCCTCCTGGAAGGAATATAACAACTGCAAACACAAGCATGAACATCATCCATGCTTCTGAGATTCAAATGCCTTATGCTTTCAAGAACAAATCATTAAAATACAAGTTCACGGCATGTTATAGGTGCCTAACTTTGGAAGTGGTCAATTACAGTGGAATTGCATTCCTTTTTACAGGAATGTCCAAGCTAGGTATGCTGTGTGGTTGTGTTTACAGAAATACCACTTTGAGACTCTTATGCCTTGTTTATATCATCATCTATTTTTGAATTTTAAAACAAATGACTACGTCTGTCAGTAAGCATGTAGGAAAGACAGAGGAGGGCAGAAAGAGATCATGTCCACTGACTTAAAGACAGAGCAAATAGTAGGAGGAGTCACATTTTTAAAAATATTTCATTGGTTCAGAAAACTGAGTTTGTTTGATTATAATTTGGAGGAACATAGCTATTACAAAATACTAAATGTTTTTATGAAGAAAAACATTCATTCTCAGCATAATATCAATAAGAATCATCAGGCAAAAGAGAGCCTGCTTGATTACAAATTAGCAGAAGAAAGAATGCTTCATTTGCCATTTTCCCACCACTGGGACACAATACTTAACACCGCAACTGAAAAGAGGATGGGACTCTTTGGCTCACTTTTCAGTAGGTGTAGTCAAAAGTTGCATTAACCCAAGGCAAAAATGCTTGGTGGAAAGGCATGGTGGAGGAAATTTGTTTAGCCCATGACAGACACAGTCAGGAGACCAGATAGGAGACAGGTGCAAAAATGCACCCTTCCTGGTCATGTTCCCAGTGACCTGCCTCTGACCCCACCCAACCTCCAGAAAAAGAAGTCAGCTATGAACTCCTAAATGAACTTCTATGGATTACTGTATTACATGGATGAGTCCAGGACGTCTATGATTCAATCAGCTCCCCAACACATTAGATTTTGGGGTGATATTTTAGTTAAAATCCCTAACAGATTTCAAAGAAGGAGTTACATTGGCAAGCACTAGCTTTGCTGAGTCACTTAAAGAAAAGTTGAAAAGATTTTTTAAAAGCAAGAAAAAATTTAATATACATAGTCCGTGTTCTTGTGTTGTAATGTACTGCTTATAGTGCAAAAATTTTGATCTCTCTCACAAAAACCTGATGTGTCTAACATTTTGGGGTGAGAGTTTTTTAAAGGAAAATGTCTGAGTCCATTTCAGTTAACAGAACAACAGACAAAGCAATAGCTGCAAAATTCATGAATGGATATAAACACATATGTGTAGTATGAGGTGATTGTGAAATCATGAGAATTTACAGAATTTCTAGGAAGGACTTTGTTCTTTCCATTAGAAATGAGCATATAATAATTGAAGTACATGTTAACTTAGATTCTACTGATAGATAACCCCGGGTGATAACTGATCTACCAAATCTTACTATTGACAATCATATTTGGGAGTGATATCACTAAATATTTTGCCAAGCAATGTAAGCAGGGAAGAAAAATACTTATTTAATTCTAGTTCTTTATAAATATTATAATTATATTATTATTTCAGCCATCCAGGGAAATCAGCTCTCCGTTTACAGAAAACAGATTCTCAGAGCTGGTAAGTGCAGTACCTAAAACTTCACAACAAAGTTAGCAGCAGGATTGTAGGTCTGGTGGCACTCGTTTATCTGTTCTTTCCACATTACAGCACCTGTGATCCTAAAGTCTTCCTAGGTATTTGAATTTCTTAGCTAACACCTAATTCCTGTCCTTAATTTTTTCAAAGGTGCCATAAGTTGTCAAACTAAAGTAACTACTACTAGTTAATAGCTAATATTACCAATGACCATTTTCATAAACAATTATGAGTCTCCCATATATATATTTGTATGTGTATATAGGTCACTGTGTGTGTGCGTTGTGTGTGTACTGTCTTCCAGATTACTATCCCTCACTCTTTCATCCAACCAATCAAAAAATAGGCTTTAAACATATAATAAGCACTAGTTATATATCTTTGCACTGATCTAGATGCCAGAAAAACAGGAGTGAATGAACAAATATATTAATGTATTATAAATTACTTTAAGAACAAAAAATGTAGTCATTTTAATAAATATTTGTTTGCACCTTATCAATACCAAATCCATTACATCTAACATTTATTTAATATTTAATTGAAGTCAAGAAGTACTTTCATGCTTTAAGTTTTTAATTTAACTTATATTCTAAACTTCTGAGGTTGGTACTTCTATGAATTTTTATAAATGAGGAAACTGAGGTATTAAAAGTTGAAATAATTTGCTCAAGGTCACATGCAAATAAGTAGCAAAGCCAAAAATGAAATCCAGACAAGCTACCTGTATCAAAATCTAAGGACCATCATATGTGACTCCTGTTGGCCTCTCATGCAGAGTGATGGGAAGTATCAAAAAATCTCCTAATAGCATATTTAATGAGTGTGAAAAAAGTTCTTATTTTTAAATATAAAATCATTATTTATGAGTCCATACACTTGAATCAGAGATAGAACCCTTATTTCTGAGTATATATGTATACTTAATCCATTCATATACGTGTGTGTGTGTGTGTGTGTGTGTGTGTGTGTGTTTATAAGATGAAAACATTAATAAAACAGGATGTGGGAGAAGGTGATCATTGGTATTCTTAGCAATAAACAAAAGTGATGACAGAAAAAGAAAGGAAAACACTTCTCTTTATTGCCAGCAAGTGCATTATCGTGCGCTTCACTGCAAAATGAACAGCCAGAGACACTTGACTGAATGAAGCTAAAAGCATATACACGCTGCTGTTCTTTTTAAAATGAAATATTCAGAAGTGAAATGAAATAAGCAACCATGAAAAGAGGCTTCTGGGCAAAAGACTAGAAGATATATTCTGTCAGAGCATGGCAAAGAATTGGAACAGGATCTCACCTCCAGGCCTGCCAGTGGGAATGAGGCTGAAAGAGACAGTTCCAGGAATCCATCCCAGGGCAGCTGCAAACGAAGTTTCATGGCTGGTCGTTTGGATGGGAAGAGAGAAAGAAATGAGATGAATGGGTCAATAATGCCCTTCATGTGCACCTGGCAAGTCATTGTCCAGATGATAAATTTGGCAAGATCTAAAATACAATTGTTAAACTTTCAGAGTTAATTTGTACCTAGTTTGGCTTATATATTACTATTTTCTCAGTGTACTTAAATTTATTCACTGTCACTCTACTTGTAGGGATAAGTAAGCATTAAAAATCTTATGCAGCAGAATTTTAAAACTATGAACTTATGGATGAATGAAAATGAGGAAGATATGTTTCTTGAATCTCTTTGTCAGATGCCAGAAAAGAAAGGAGTTTTTTTCTCAACTAATATCTAAGGAAATTAATTTAATGCATGTAGAGCATGCACCTTTCTCTTGCTATTTGTCAAAATGACATTTTGACATGAAGGGGTATATCTGTGTTTTATGTGAAAAGGCAGTAAACAAGCATAGTATTATCTAGCTTTACTGTGGGAATCCTGATCATCACGAAGGTAAAAATACTCTCAAAATTGTCAGTATCTCTTACCAATTGTTATTCCCATTTATGTTTCAGTCAAAATTAAATTGGAAATATATCTCTTATCCTACATTTCAATTCTGTTTATGTCCCTATACTGCATTTATAAAGCTCATAGTTTAGCTGATTAAAATATGCGTAGCATACTAAGACTGTGCATTCCTGTTCCAAAACCTCAAAGAAGGTAATGTAACAGACCTCTCGCTTTTCATATCTCTCTTTGTCATTCCGCTCGGCATTTACATCCCTCTGGTCGGAGGTGAAAATGTGGGCAGAGAAATTTAGTGCATTCTCCTTTGGCACATTGATTTTCAATTTGCTTTCCTTCTCATAGGTATTTCACTATGTCCTTCAGGGGTTGGCAAGCTACTAAAATGAATAGAATATACCACTGATTGCATTCATGATTTTCTTTTTAAAAATAATTTGTATGTGTTTATTTACAATACCTAGATAAATTCTGCAACAGCAGTGACTGATCGACCTCCCAGAGTCATCAACGCAGATGGGCCCAGGCTGAGTAGAGAAATTGCATCTGTTATTTCCAACTATTCACCCCTAAACCATATCACCTAAACTTCATAGGGTTCCTTCAATTCTTTTCCCCCTTTCTAGAGATATAAGGCAATCAGTGATGGTGGTCATGGATCAAGTAGCCCTTGATTATTTTGTTTCAGTTGCCCACAATGAATAAAAGTTAAAAAGAAAACTATTTGTCCTTTTCATGCTCTTTGAGAGCACATTGAAGTAGATGAAGTTCAGTTTTAAGAATCAAAATGAATCAAGTCAAACAACAAGTTAAGAAGCTGTGAGAAAGATCTATTAGTATAGAGCACAATGCAAAAACTAACCTCAGGGGCCTGTTTCCGTTCACGGGGAATTCAATTTAAAACTGCACCCAGATTTAGACGCTTTTCCAGGGTTATGATGGAAAATTAAATCAATCATTTGTATCAACTCCAACTTTGACAGATTTCAATGCTTCTTTCCAGATTTGCTCTGTGTATGGATTATTGGAAAATTATTTAACTGCAAGATTTTTTCTACATATATAAACATAATCTAAAATCATAAGCACACTTCATCCTGTTTCATAGCTTTACCATAAAAGTTTTATATTATTTAAAGTAGGTTTATTCATGTTTACTCAAAAATGAAAGGAAACTTGAATTTTAAAATGTATCATAAGTCTTAAAGTAATATACGTAATTTTGAGTTCTATTCCAAAAAGGGCCAAGAAAGGAGATTACCCTCTTTAATCTTACAATTTTTGGCATGGACATACAATACAGTGGCTCATGTAATGGAAGTAAATTTGAATTTAAACTGAATTTGTCACTTACAAAGTTTCCAAGAATCAAACAATAAGTTCTTCATACTTAAAATATTTCAAAATTATCTTTAATACTTTTGTGAGGCTTCGTTGAAAAAAATACTTACAGTCTGCTAAGTATAGTATTTTTGCTAAGTGAATGATCTCCATGAGTATTAAGTCATTATTAAACAAACATAAAACAAATGAACAAAAGATCAAATGGGAACAACAGGAAAGTAAGTATTCTACTTACAAAATGCTTTTTATCTGTTATCTGAGCCCCAGAGAATCTGAATATATTTATGTTTTTTCTCCACAATATAAAAATATCAATTCACAAACACATTTCTATATTTGGATGCGGGCATGCTTTGAGTTGCTTATAATGAAACATTTTCTATGTAAATTAAGTGGCTGTGCTGAATTCTTGTCAAATGTATAATGCATACAAAATAGCCAGAATTCAGCCAATACTACTATATTTCCTCACAGGCCTGACCTTCATTAAGAACAGTGTAGAACACCATTGAAATGTGTGGGGAGTAATTTAAATTATGACTTTATCAATAGAATGAAAACAATCTTGTCATATTTACAACAATTACAGATTCAGTAATAACAGCAAAATAATGTTTCAAAATCATTCCAGAAATATCAGCAAAATGATTTTTTCAGTAATAGAGTCTGAGAAATTAAAGATTGGAAAAGAACAGTTAGATTTGGAAAGTATAAACTTTCCTTTTAGAATGATATTCTTAAGACAATTCTTAAGAGAATTGAAGTCTTTATCTTTTTACTTATTTTTATTCCTAGAACAAATTTAACTGCCCTATTGCTTTCCAATTTGAATCTCTATTTCAATAGCCTGGTGTTAATATTTAAAAAGATCAGCCATATTTTGATGCATCATAACAAAATAAAGCCACTTGAAATGAAATAGCATGTTTCAGAGGTTAGAGCAGACCTTAGTTCCATCTTTAGGTATCTGCCCGGTGACTAGAATCATTTGCCTTCTATGCCATTTCATAACAGAAACTCATAACAGAAACTTCTAAATCGAAACTTTCAGAAATGATTAGATGTTCAGGAGGACAGGACATTCTTTTTTTTTTTTTATGGTACCGGGGATCGAGCTCACCACCACACGCTTGCAAGGCAGGCGCTTATGCCGCTGAGCTAAATCCCCAGCCCCCTAATGCTTCTTTGATAGTTTATAAATTCAAAAAGATGCGAGGGAAAATAACATTCGAATAATTTAGAGTTCATTTTTCCCCTGCTAGCAGGTGGTACCCCATGCCTGTCCATGAGAAAAGTGTGGTCCACAACTTGTTCTCTAAAAAAGGCTTTCTGTGTACTTTGTGGCTACCCAGAAAGCCCCGGGGAAGGGCAAGGTCTGGGCTACATACACAGTAGAGCATTTTAAAAGTGCTTTTGTGTACCTACTGTGTCTTCCTCATAACCACCCCCTCCAGCTTTCTTATGGTCCTGTCACATCTGCAGAGTAAAAGTGTGAGCTGGGCAAGGTTGCTTTCCTGCTTACATTCGCAGGAGAATCTGGTTTTGCTTTGTGTTCCTAATACCCTGTAGATAGGACACCAGATGCACCTGTTTCTAACCGTTCAGAAAATGTTTCAATACTGCTATGAACCCAGTATCATTTTACATACTGAGCAGTGACCAGCTTTCATGCCAGCCTGCTTGTGGCTGCAATCTCAGCCACTGAGAGAATATGATAAAATGAAACTGGCATTGAGGAGGAAATACTCATCTTTTGACCCATCTGGTTAAGTCTTCTAAAATTGTAAATCATCATCAAATTCATATATATCATGCATTTAGTTTTGACAAGTTTGTGTGTGAAATGTTTATAGCAGCACAATTTGTAATAGCCAGATCTTGGAAACAACCTAAGTGTCCATCAACTGAAGAATGGATAAAAAAGTTGTGGCATTTCTATACAATGGAGTACTACGCAGCTATAAAGAATGATCACATTGAGTAAATGGACAAGACTTGAGACCATACTCATAAGTGAAATAAACCAAACTCACATGTGTAAATACCGTATAGTCTCCCTAGTATGAGAGTTGCTAAGAGTATATAAAATTTTATGGTAATCATGATTTCCCATTTCATTGCTTTGAAGCCTTTTGGAATGGTTTTATTCTGTTTTATTTGACTTTATTACATGTGATGGTATGAAAAGCTGTTTTGAACAAAACAAAACATTAGGGCAGCCATTGCTGATTTAATATCATCTTCCTTAGAAGTCCTACCATGCTTCTACTCTGCTATTACCATCGGTTCTATCATGTTGTGTGTTATTGGGATTTTAATATATGTGATAGTATAAACAAATCTTTTTATTGAAAATGAGATATTATAGTAGCCTTTGATCATAGTTATTCAGTTCAGAATGTCCTATAATTCTTTCATTCTCTTGAATGGTTTTATACTATTGTGTTATGTTTGATATTATTGTATTTGAAACAATGCTCAACTATAGCAGAGAAAGAGACATTTTGATAGCTACTGTTAATGTCCAGTTGTCTTATTGTAAATTGTTGTGTTGCTTATGTTCTGTTCTGATCTGCTTTGTTCTATCATCTTTTGTTTTATTCTCTTTAAAATAAAAAAAATGCTAGAAATCTTGTGCTTTAGCCAAAAGGTTTCCAAAGGAAAAAATCACAAGTTCATGACTGTTTAGCATAAGATATACGAACGCTGAAATTCCTGTTTCTCTTACTTCTCCCCACTGATGAATTGTGAGAAAGTATACTACTTATGCTTCTTACCAAAACAAAAAACAAATTCATGTATTATTCTTTTAAATTATCACAAAGAAATGAAAATTAAACCAAATTAGCAGTGTTGGTTAGAAAGAATGATTGACATCAGCTTCTGTCTCTAATAAATCTGTAATGAGAAAATAATTTCTAAAATCTTAATGATAAATTTACATATTTTATCTTCTGACATGTAGAAGATAAGGTTTAAGTTCTACTCAAGCCATTAAAAATTGAATAATAAATGATACATACACTAGCAGCTTAATCTTAGTAGAAAATAATAACTGAATCAAATTATATCAATTAAACTCTGTATTGCATCCTGATTCTATGCAGCATGCTCCCTGAGTACTTTTAATTGTTCATAATAGTATAAGAAAAGTTTTCTTCTTCAAGGAGCTTAAAAAAATAAAACTAGCTAAGGATATCAGATAGCAAGAGTAGATTTCATTACTAGTTGTAAAACCAGAATATTTCCCAATAAGTATTTAATTAATGAGTGTACTAGTAAATGGTTAATTATTGTAAACATATTTTATCAGAAGAATCTCTGTTTCTCTAATTTTAGCTCATTCTTCATTTCTGATTGCACTATATAATTATTAAAGCAAAATTGTACTATTTAAAGTTTAATATCAGAGATTCACATATTTGTATATATATATTCTTCCATATGTATATATGTATTCTTCCATAACTATATGCTTAATGTGTGCATAATCATTCAGTATGTGTGTACACACCTTTTCCATATAGGACAGAGAAATAATCAATGCATTTAATACCCTAGTTTTTAAATTTTCCACTTTAACCTTGAATACTGAATTTGACTATGCAGTGTTGTCTAAGAAGCAAGGTATGTTGTTGCTCTTTTCTCCACATTTTGAATGTCAAAAATCAAATGAGAGGCAAAAGAAATAAATTCTAAATATATTAATTAGCCTGTACGCTGAAGAAACTGTAAGAAGCAGAATTAAGGGAGTGTTTGTACGCAAACTAATACAATGTGAAAACCAAGCTAAACTAACAGATTTGGGTTTTCTCTCAAGAAAATAAATCCACTGAAGGTTCATTGAAACAGGACCCAAAAAAAACATAGTGATTATTTTTAAGGAAACATAGGTATACCAGGATGATTCTCTAAAAGCAAAGAGTATAAGATCAGAGAAGCCTTTTAAGTTATGTAGGATAAATTTGATGGAATAAATAAAAAACTAATTGGGAAAATAGTAAAATAAATGTGATAAACTATTCTACCAAACATGTTTTCTATTTTACATAAGCAAACAGCATGTAAAACTTCCAACATTCAAAAATAAAAAGAAAGATAAGAACGCATACATACAGAAGTATATATTTATAGTGATTTTAAGTTACCTTAACCTGCATTTACATATAATTGATCCTAGATTTTAGCTTCATAAATAATTTTAAAATTGAATTTACCCAAATCTTTTTGAACAATTTAAGTTCCAGTAAATAATAATAAACAAATCAATATCTCGTTGAGTTTGAGAAAGCAGTTCTGGACATAAATGTGTCTACAGTTCAATGACCTTTTACATTTTGTGTTTCATGTCACCATAACTTGTTCATTGCCTTGAAACACTTTCCAAAGTTATTATGCATGAGGTTAGAAGTGGGCAGTGAAATGTCTTGATTTAGTTTTCTGTATCTGTTTCTCAGAATTGTAGCATTCATTTTTCAAATGGTATTTAAAATCTCAGAGATTAATATAGTACTGAATAATGGTGGCACATGTGTAAAACATTAACACTGCCCTTTACCCATCTTGCATATTTTCCATTTATTTGTTTAAAATATAAGCAGTACCACGTGGCTGCAAGCATCTGGCATACAGATGGAGAATTGTGGGTACTAAAATATCATATCTATTTTGGTGGGGTAATGAATACCCCTGCGTATGTTGTCTTTGAAAAAGAAAGTTTGATAGTTTTGTGCAAAGTGTAAGAAAAAGAGCATTCTTAGCTTGGAAAAACCATGTGAAAGCATTTGTGTATGTTAAGCAGGATAAAGATTTTTTAGTAAGAAACACCATTTAAGATATGAATTCAAGATGAAAGCAGCTCTTGATGGAAGAAGTGGCGAATCTTAGGAGGAAGCAGCTGGTGACAAATGGAAAAGTGCAGGTGTCAATGTCACCTTCAGCAAGGACCAATGCTTCTTTCACCCTACTATGCATCCATACAGAGAAAAACACAGGCACATAATTTAGTAGGATACAAGACAATCTGCTGTCATACTTCGATGAAGAGATGAGAAAAAATAACCCAAGTTGTCAGGAATTTGATAGAAAGTCAACAGGATTTTCAAAGAAGCATTAAACATTTTTTCTTTTGTAGCTAATACAAACTCATATACTCAGATGTATTTATCACCCATCTTTCTTTCTCGTTTATGTCTGTTTTTATAGGATTTGTACCTGTAACTAGTTACCAGTAGAGTACCTTGTTCTGGAATGCACCTGAGATGCTTCATATTTGTGGGGAAGCTGGAGCATCACTTACCTCATAGCAATAGAGCAAAAATCAAGGGAACTGAAGAGGCATTCAAATTGCTATGTAGCAACTTGTGTGAGCCACATGTGTTATGAAACCACATTATAAAGCTTAGCATTAGAAACAAAAAACAGGAACAAAACAAGGACATAGATTTTGAGGAGACACAAAAAGGATATAAAAATGGTGGAAATGCATCTGAAAGAAGATACAGAAAGAGAAAGTTAAAAGGATTAAAATGTGATATGTATATATACCAATTCCCCAAATGAATGTAATTATGTATCACAAAATATAGTAATAACAAACATTTTATAGCTAGAATACATGTCTTTAAAGAAGAATATTTCTTTGGTTTTTGTGGAACTTAGGGGACTTCCCAATAGGAAATTAATCAAATTATAAAACAAAAGAGATGCTTTGATAAATCTATGGTATTTGAACAAAATCGTTTTAAAATATTTTAGAATTAAAGATTGTTTTAGTACACAATAGTCCAGGGTGATTTACTCAATTTATGTCAATAATTAAGCATTTTATTTTTAAGACACATAAATAGATTCACTAGTCCAAAAATTTTCAATGAAAGTCACTTGAAAGTCAGGGAAATATAGGTACTATGTATCATACAATGATTAACTTAGAATTGCAGATTTTTTCTAATTTCAGCACGTTATTTTCTCACTGAGCTTTTCACAAACTTTCTTTATCAATGGGTATACCTTTCTGGGCTGGGGAAGTTAATATTATGATTATTAGACAGATTTTTGCCACCCTCAAGAGTTTATTTTTGAAATTACATCACAATGTTTATTTTCTTTTCATAGAAAAGAGATCTCCAAACTGCTTCTTCAGTGTTATGTATATAAGGTTTTCTGCCTTCAAATTACAATCTTAATATTCTCTCATTAGATGTTACAGAATCACATTAGACTTAGGACAAGTATATTTCTGCTTTGTATGTAACAGGTGAGATTTAACTGTATGTCATTCCTCAAAACTCTTAATATTCTGACATATATTTCAGTCTATGTTTACTAAGGAAGAAGAAGCCATTTGAAAAATTTTTTTCAAATGTATACTAGATATAAATGAGTGTTATTTGCTTTACAAAAATCCAAATAATTTTTTTGAAATGTGATTCTAAGCGGGGATCATATGGAAGATATTTGCTCAATACGAAAGTAAATAAGAGAACTGGAATCATCATATAATTTGAGAACAGTGTTAGCTTCTACACTATTGAAATGAAATGAGAGCAATTGATTGATGATCAGTTATTTAACCAATGATCACTAATGCCATCTTCAAAGATTAAACCGATATGAACTTTAGACAACCTTGGTTTTTATTGGGGTTTTTATGCTCTTTTTATCTTTACTTGATTTGTTAATTTGAAGAACCCTATTTCTCATTCATAAAGTTAGAAATTTGAGCAAGTGAATTATCAATTCAAGTTATTTGAATATATAATATGTTAGTTCTATTAATATAATTCTAAAGACATATAATAGGAAAAATAATAAGGAAATAATGACTGAACTGATAATAAATATTTATTATAGTACAAGCTGTACACAGAAATTCCAAAATCTATAAAATCATATATTTAAAACTCACTATAGTCATTAATTATTTACATCACACACATAACTTATTACCAGAAGATACATAAGCATCAGTGTGTCAATTACTTATCCATCTAATTATAAAATATTGCAT
Organism: Dolichotis patagonum; assembly: GCA_004027295.1. NCBI lineage: Eukaryota > Metazoa > Chordata > Mammalia > Rodentia > Caviidae > Dolichotis > Dolichotis patagonum. The sequence goes on from PVJX010013248.1 coordinate 14,542, forward strand.
GTGTATAGAATATGTGTGTGTTGTGTGTGTGTGTGTGTGTGTCCTCCAGCACATCTTTCCCTTGTGACAATGACATTCTTGATTTCATTTCAGGGCCACTCCATAAGATTCTAGTGGACTTGCCAATTGTGTGCCTTCAGAACCCTGAGCTCGAGGTCATGTTCCTAGATCAGCCAATCAGAATAATCCCTACACAGCTATCGTTTAGGGGAAAATTCTAACTCAGAGCAGGGATGCTTTGTGTGCTTTCCTAATGGAGTTATCTGCTAAGAATGACATACATCTACAATTGTCAGAGGTATTCTACCATATGCGGAGAAAGCCTGTCTAAGAGATAAACCTGAGTGAATGGAGCTAACAGATGAGAAAAGAAACACAGTTTTGTGATTATCTTGTTGAAGCATTTGGAACCAACACTTTCAAAGTTAGCATGAACATCACACAACCTTTCTATGTTGAGCTACTACTAGACTAAAATACATTTCATGATTGCCATATGAGACAATCCTAATGCCTTAAAGCATCTTGTAAGAAAATATGAAAAGCATTTACTGGGAAGTTGGGTATAGTAAGCACATTATAAAGAATATTTAAATCCACACTTTAGTTGATACTTAAATTTCCTTGACAAAGCCAGGGAATTATTATTTATCTATATTTAACTGTGTTGAGTGACAATATATTTGCTTCATTTAAAGACACAGTATCTCCAAATTAAACTGTTATTTTTTTTTACTTTGATTCAAAAAGTGTATTTTTCACAGCTGGTGATTTAGCTCAGAAGCATAGGTGCCTGCCTGACAAGTGCAAAGTCATGAGTTTATGAGTTTGATCCCCTGTACCAAAAAAAAAAGTGTATTTTTAAAAGCTCTGCTCAGTGAACTATGTATGTCTCTACATCATAAAAATTTGTATTTATCCTTTTCCTAATAAAATAACCTTTTAAGGAACTAAAAGCAAGCATCATATCTCATAATTATGATTAATATACATTTTTACCAAAAGTGAGACATCTGTGCATCAGTGAAGCAGCATTAGAAATTTTACTGGGCCAACAGGTATAAGCCTGGAGTATGGTGGGGAAGCTGAGGAAAGCTTAATAGTATTTTCAACTGATTTGATAATACAGGACTTCTTCCTTTTTAATGTAGCTATGTTGTTATGTTTGAATCTCCATTGGCATTTACTATTCCCCATAGCTAAACACAGAACTCCAAAGGAAGATATGTGTGTTCAAGTGCTAAAAAAACAGTTTATTAAAGCAGCTCTTTGTAAGCAGAATAAATGCTCAGAAGATCACAGCATTTTGGAACAAATGACTTTTCTCTGTTTCAATACATTCTGACCACCCAACTGTGTGCTTTGCAAATGCAATTGAGAGCTAAAGAATATAAAACAGATTTTATCACTACACTAAAGTAAAAAATATAATGCATGAATAGATGAACATTAAATTAACTACAAAGGTTAAACAGGTAAAATATATAAATGACATGACTAAAGGAGACAGGGTAACATCTACTTACAAACTCTTAAAGGGACTTAGGTTAGACATGGAAATAACTTTCCAATTAAATAAGAACCAGTATATGCATGAACCAGTATATGCATGAACACATATATAAACATGAGTACATTTTTTTCAAATATGAATACATTCTAACACATTCTTACCAGAAATTCAGATTTGTAGAGTGGATTTATGAGTACTAAATATTACAAGTAAATTCAGTTTGTGCATTTTTTCTTAGATCACATTTAAAGGATATTTTTCACTATCACTTTCAGTGGCAGTTAGTTTAAATAATGTTTTAATTGCTTTACTTAAAAAATAAAAATGCTAATTATATAAATAATCCAGATTCCTTATTAAGGTAAACTAAGCATTATGAGTCTACACAATGTATTGTCTTTCCTCTGTCTCTCTTTCTCTCTCTCTTTCTGTATCTCTCACATTATGAAAAGGCTAACTGATAACATATATTTTCATTAGGTAATACATTTTACACTAATGATTTGTAAACATGATTTGTCCTTTGCTGGAATAAAAAATAAATAAATAAAATTCCATGGGTCATTTGGGTTAATCCACGTCAAAAATCTTACAAAATGTAGAAAATTATTGATGATTACAATTATTTGCTAAGAAAAATATCATTAAAATAATAAATTTGTATGTCTAATATATAATTAATATTTGAAGTATGTTATCCATTTAATAATCAAATTGTTTCTTATTAGATTTTAAGAATTCTTTATATATTCTAGATAACAATCATTGCCCTGTATGAAATTCACTAATGTTACGCAAATTCACTTTTTTATCTGTACACATGGGCTTTTACAGAGTGTAAGTTTTACTTTACATGAAGTCTTTTCTATCAATTTTTCCTTTTTTTTTACATTGCGATTTTGATGTTAACCCTAAAGCACTCTTTGGCGAGGTCTAGGAGATTTTCTCTTGCTTATTTCCTTCCTAAGAATTTTAAAGTTTTTCATTTTACTTCTAAGCCTACAATTCATTTAGAAATAATTTTTGTGCACAGTGTGAGGTTAGCTCTGGGTTTTGTGTGGTGGTGGCTGTTATTGTCTGCCTATTGATTTCTAATTTTTCCAGTAGTGTTTGTTGACAAGACTCTTTATCCTCCTTTGAACTGCTTTTGCACAGACTTAGCTATCTTTTTGTAACTATAAAAAATACCTGAGATAGTAACTTTTAAAGTGCCATGTTCTGTTTTAGATCAGTTTTAGAAGTTCCAGTGCATGCTCAGGTGGGCCTGTTGTCTTGGGTGAAGCTGCATATCATTCCTGCAGTTTGTAGTAGAGCAAAACCACTCACTCCAGAACCAGGCAGAAAGAAGAGAGCCAGGGAGAGCCCTGTATCCAACATGGATTCCACATTGTCTTTCATAGTCATCCTTCAGTGACTTAAAGACTTTCCATTAGACTTTTAATTAACAGTTCCACCACTTAAAATTTCCACCACTTTCCAATAACACTTTCTTGGGAACCAGGGCTTTTACAGATGGGCCTTTGGAGGATATTCAAGATCCGAGTCATAGCACATGCCTAGGTCAATAATTGGTTCAGCATACTTGCCTGGGTCTGTCTGGTTTTTTACTATATTTCATTGATTTTTATGTCTAAAGCTGAATCAATGATGTATCACACTTATACCACACTGCTTCAATTATAATATTTATATACTAAAATTTGGAGTCAGATAGAGTATTTCCTTCTAATTTATTTTTCTTTGGTAACATTGTTTCCACTCTGAATAAACCTATATCATTCCACTTAAATTCAGAATATGGTTCTCTAACAAATATACTCACTGGGATTTTGGTAGGAATCACATTAAATCTATCAGTTTAGGAAAACTAGCTTTTGCCTAAACTAGGAAATTGATTTATTTACTATGCTAAATGTTAAAATTTATGAGCTCACTATCACCACGTTGTATTTGGTCTTCTTTTCCTTTTTTTAAAATTTTTTTTATCAGTACCAGGGATCGAACTCACAACCACGCACATGCAAGGTAGGTGTTTATGCCACTGAGCTAAATCCCCAGCCCTGGTCTTCTCTTATCTATTGTAATTTTCATCACAGAGACACTGAACAAAATTTAAATCTATATGTACATGTAAATATTTCATGTAGTCTTGAAACATTTTAAATATTATTTTGTTTTTATTTTTGGTTTCTTCTTATAAAGTAATGCAATGGTACCTCACTACTCAACATTAATTGATTCTGGGAGGCATGATGCATACTTAAAACGATTACCAGTAAACTGTTATTGCTGGAAATGTTAGAGTCACAGGCAATTGAGGCTGACAAGCTCTAGTTTGCACAATGAGTACAAAGCAAACAATGACTACTGGGGCAAAATCTTTGTGTTAGAAATGTGTGGATTACTAAACTTAGTGAGTTTCAAAGTAGTCAAGTACCAAGGTACAATGCTCAGCTTTTCCATCACTGAGATAAAACACTCAACACCTGAAATTAAAGGTGGAGAGGGTTATTTGGCTTGTAGTTCAGAGTCCATTCAACCATTAGTGCAGTGGTGTCTATATACCTAGCTAGCTGAGCATGGTGAAATGAATTTTAGAGAGTCCATTTACTAGGCAACCCTTCCCAAAAAGAGAGCTTAGTGGTAAAATAAAAATAAAAACCTTACATTCTGTACCCATGAGGTTGTAAATGGTAAGGTTTGGTCAATTCTTCCAGTGATTTCAATTCATCATTCCTATTGTAGCAATGCAAAGTATTTTGTTTCTTTTTCATTCTACTCTTTTCTGCAACCACATTCTCCTTTGCTCTAATTTCATAGGCACTTCCTTTGTGGTCAAGGTTCACATCACATGGCTTTGCTTTTTGTTCCTGATTTTGTAAATTTTGCTGATAGAAACCAGCTGTGCTCCTGCCTCAGCCTGATTGCTGAGTTGCCTTTAAATTTCTTCCACTAGATTAATTAGTCCATCAACTTTAATCTCAGTCTCTTGGAAAGTCTCTGGATGTACAAACTGTAGATCAGTTTTTATTGGCATACATTTCCTTTAGTCCACCTATCACTGTGGTCATGCCTGTCAACTGAATCATACTGACCCTGGGCTTTAATGTTTGCATTCCTCTTAACATTCTGGGCTTCAGAAGTCTCACTAGAATGTTTTTGTTATGCTCTTCTAAAGGATTTTTAGTGATTGACTGTATATTATAAAATTGATTGCAATTCCAACAGAGGACAAAAACCTAAGAGCGATGATGGTGATATTTCATTCCTAAAGTTTTTAAAATTTTATTTAAAGAGAAAAAAATCAAAACAGAAAAAAGGGTAGAAATAATACAAAATTTCAAAAAAATAAACACTGAGAAATCCGTAGTTGACAAACTACATACTGTCATCTTAGAAATAGTTGTTCAGTTAACAAAATTAAAGCATACAAAGTGAACATTCAAACAGTGAGACTGCAAACAGCTCCGTTCAATGATCAAACAAAAACTTAGTAATATGGTCATCTATCTTAGACACTTAAAATACATGCAGTTATATCCTTTAGAGCACTTTCTTTTCCTCTTTTTTTAGAGTCACAATTACACATTTTGGGTTTATTACTCCTACATTGTTTATTACTTTTTACACTAGAGACACAATGTGATATTTATAAATATGATGCTTATTAATTTCATTTATGAGGTTAGTCTCAAGTTTTCTCCATTTACATATGAAGACCTCAAGGTCACCCTTTTTTATAGCTGAGTAATATTCCATTGTATAAAAATATCACATCTTTTTCATCCACTCTGCGGTTGATGGGCATTTTGGTTGTTTCCAAGATTTAGCTATTACAAATTGTGCTGCTATGAACATGTGTGCACATATATCACTGTGATACAACCTTTTCAATTTTTCTGGGAAAATACCCAGGAGGGGAATACCTAGGTTGAATGGAGCTTCTAATCCTAGTTTTCTGAGAATTCTCCATACTGACTTCCATAGTGGTTGCACCAGTCTACACTTCCACCAACAGTGGAGCAGTGTTCCTTTTTCCCCGCAGCCTTGCCAACTTTTGTTATCAGTTGATTTCTTGATGGCAGCTTTGCTTTCCGGAGTGAGATGAAATCTCAGTGTTGTTTTAATTTGCATTTCTCAAATGACCAGTGATGGTGAACAATTCTTCACGTATCTGTTTGCCATTTGTATATCTTCGTCTGAGATCTGTGTGTTCATATAAGCTGCCCATTTTTAGAGAGGATCTTTGAATTCGGGGAGTTGATGTTTTTCAATTCTGTATATGTTCTGGATGTAAGTCCTTTGTCTGGGGGCTGCTGGCCCCACCACTGAACACATAATTTTGGGGTAACATTTTAGTTTTAAACCATAATACATATGTAGCTGCAGTTTATTCTGGGGACTGATGTTTGTACACGTGTATGTTTCTAACAATTCCTTAGAATTTTCAATATAAAAAAATCTTGTCATTTGGAAATGAAATTTTTGCTTCCTTCCCAGTGTATGTGCCTTTTGCTTATTTCCCTTGATTATTTTATTTTCTAAACCTTCTGGCACTGAGTGGGTGAAGCAGATATGATTGCCTTATTTATGATCTGAAAAGACAAACATTTAATTTTTTACCTTCATTATGAGGTTAGTTCTCTATTTTTAATTGACAATATTTATCTTATAGAACTATAAATTGCCTTCTATTATTAACTTGCTGAGAGCTTGATTTAAAATAATTTTAAAGTGTTTCTAATTCTTTTTCTCTCCACTGATACGATCATATGATTTTTTTTTAGCTAGCTAGCATTATTGAATACATTGATTTCAAGCTTTAAATAAGATCTGATTACCTATGTACCATTTCTTCATGGTGTATAATTAATTTTACCCATTGATTGACTTGGCTTGCTATTCTTTTGTTTAAGATTTTGACATCTAAATTAATGAAAATGTTAGTTTGCAGTGTTTCAGGGTTCTCAGTGTGTAGGTGCTTTAGTTTGGCTATAGTATGAGTATTCCTCCAATGTTTCATGGGTTGACATTGGATCACAATTAAATGGTATTAAAAGGAAAAAAACTTAACCTGACAATTGTGCTTAGATATGGGATGTTTGGGAGGTGATTAGTATTAGATATAGGCTCTAAGATGGAGTCTCTATTATTGAATCACGTGAATCCTGATTTTATAAGAAGAAGGGAAAGAGACTACACGACACATGCACACACGCTCCATCTCTCTCACCACATGAGGATCCCCTGTGCTGCCCCAGGATCTGCCAACAGTCTATCTCAGAATATGGTCGGTCTACCTAAGACTTGCAAAGCTACCAGCCAAACTAAACCTCTTTTCTTTATAACTGACCCAGAATACGTTGTTGTGTTAATAGCAAGAGAAAGAAGTCTTATACTAAGTGCATGTGCATGTGTGTGTGTGTGTCTGTCTGGGTGTGTGTGTGTGTGCATGTGCCTTTTGTTTTAACTGGTTTATCTTGGTCTTGTTTGGGAATCAAAGTATTACTGGCCTTATGAAATGACTTGTGGATAGCTGCTTCCAATTCTACTTGTTTAAATATTTAGTAGGATTCTTAAATGTTTTAACTATCCTAGTATTTGCAATATCCTATTTAGCCTATCTAGAATTTTTTTTAGTTAGTATTATATTTGTCAATTCTGTTCTTTCTATTTGATCCTTCTTATTATATCTAATTTTTGATGAATATTTTTTATTTTAAGATAATTTATAATTGATGAGTTTTGTTGTTTGTTAGTTCTGAAACAGGGTCTTGACATGGGATTATGTTTTTTCTTGAACTCACTGTGAGCCCAGGCTGACCTGCAACTTACACAATCCTCCACTTTCAGCCTTCCGAGTGCTGAGATTACAGGCATGCATCACCATTCCTGGTATGTAATTGATTACTGACACAGTATTAGGATGGCTATATTCAAACTCAGTTATATAGATAATTTCACTCCATTATTTATCTTGGTATGATTATCAGTTGATTTTTTGGTCATTTACATAATTTTTTATTCATTGTGGTACAATGATTTTGGGTCAACTTAAGATTTTGTCAAAGATGTTAGACACTTGTGGATCTTATTCAGATCTTCAATTTTAGCAGAAACCTATTTAGGCACAGATCTTAATTTACATTTATGGAATGTGTTTCACATGAATATTTAACTTGCAGAGCCTTTGGGGTTCTAACGGGGTCATTTTGGTTTGTTTCATACAGTGGAGGTCTATCTCTGATCCTGCTGCCTGATTGGTTGAAAGGGGCTTTCCTAAGTGAGCTTCTGCTGTTTTATCAGAAGAAACACTGTGTTGGAATCCTCTTCCTCATGTTCCCTAGGTGCTCTGTTGTTGACTAGAAGCTTTCTGAGTCACATTGCTTACTACTGGAGAATCCCTTCACTGGTTTTCTGTGTCTGCTACTATAGCTCTGGGAGATAGAAATTCTTGGGCTATGGGTTCAAAAAGATTTCTAAGCTGAACCACTGCCTCTCACCATATACTTTTTTCCACTTCTTCCTGCCTGTCCTGCCCAGTTTCCTTTTCAGTAGGCAATATTCATATAATATAGCAACCATGACATGGTGAGCTAAAAGCATTAATTGGTTCAGTTATATAACAAACAGTTTTTAAAATACCATATAAATTCTATGTTGACAGTTTCACATTGTATAAAGACTTCATTTCATAACATTTTGTATCCATGCAAAAGAAATTTACAGTTTTTAAATGTGACTTTTCTGTTTGCAGAAAAAACATTTATAATGTAAATCGAGCTAAGAATGCAACAGTGTATTAAAGACAAAGATCTACAAAATTCAAGGATTATAATTAACTTGTATACCTTTTTCTACTGATTGCTCTTTTAATAATGCAAAAATATCTATTTTTAACCACCTAATGCTCGTAACTACATTATTATCTTCCACAAAGGAAAATTAATGAGCATTCTTCTGTAAAAAAAAAAATAAAAGATCCACGCCAAGTTGGAACTTAGGGTGCTGGGAAACCAAGCAATCAGTTCGCCACCATTGTAAGTGACTGTGAGCCTACCAGCACATGGGCTGAGAATCAAACATCCCATCTCTCCCCACACCCTCCCCATTAGCAAATGGGAGCCAGAAGTCTAAGCATCTCTTAGGAGGTCGACCACATGTAAAAAGCAAATAAGGGGGATTTCCTTCTACCATACAATATTTTCCTTCTCTTATTGCTCTATTCAGTATTCTGTTTTGATAAGTTCTATAATATTCTCTATTTCCTTTGATTTTGCTATACCTGATTGAAAGAACAACTACTGTGAAGATAACAAAATATACTATGGTACCTATTACTGTTATCCCGGTAACCTCTGTGAAGTTCTATACCAATTTCACCACACTGTCTCAATTGGCTTTGTTCTGTTGTATTTTACTACCTTCAAAATAATAAAAAAAAAAATTAAAGAAAAGAAAAGGAAAAAAGAAAACTGTTCAAAACAATATTTGCATTTAGTGTCAATGTTTAAAATATTGTAAAAACTTGAGAAGGGGTTGATGCAAGTAAGAAACTTGGTTCTGGCTTTATTTTTAAGTTCTACATAGTAAAGTCAGAACCTTGTACATGCAAGGAAAAAGCTGTATCATTGAATTACACACCCATCCTTCACCATGCTTTTATGCATGAGTCGTGTGTGTGTGTGTGTGTGTGTGTGTGTGTGTGTGTGTGTGTGTTGGGTAAATTTATCACAAACCAGTGGACATGCAGTTTTCCATATGGCTTGAATTTGCATGAATATATGCAGTCTAATATTTAGTGTGTTTGCATGACTATGTTAACAACAAACTTGGTCAACTTCAAGCTTGCCATGACTTTGTGCCTGGATAGATAAGAGTCTCATGGGCAAATGCAGTAATATGTTGATCCACAAATGGTTTCGTTTACAATTTGTTCTCAAACAAAAGTTCAATAGAATTTGGCTTTTATTCACAACCTCCACGTCAGGTGACAAACACAGCTGCAATCATCTTTCCAACACAAACACAAACACAGAGGTTGCAATCCTCTCCCAAGTCATAAAACAAAACAAGTTAGTGCACCAATATACCAGTTAATTTAAGCATCAGTGGTGAATTTAAAGGAAGTGGACAGTTCACTTCATCAAAGAAAGAATGGAAAACACTAGGGAAAAGTAAGAGATACTTAACAAATGCTGCAAAATAGATGCATACATTTTAAATAAGTTCCACTCATAAAGATAAATTCTTTTCATTATTTCTTTATTTCTCGCTTACAACCCATGAAATACCTTCATGATCATTTGGTCGATGACAGAACTATCATTTAAGAGGAAAAAACTCAGTAATAACACACATATACAAAGAAGGAAAACCAGGAATTTACCCAAATACACACTCTCATATCCAGCAATGATATATTTCACCATAAAATAACAACTTACATTAAAAGGAAATAGCAAAAGAAAATCAGAATTGAAGAATTTAATTTTTTTCTTGATTTTTGATGTTATTACATATTTTATAACTTCATAACTTTCATAACTTCATCTCCCTAGTATATATAGTGTTGTTGCAAAATATTTATATTGTATCTGTATTTGTGTTTAGGTTATTTACATCTTATTGAAAATTTCTTTTAGGTTATGCTGACTCATAATTTCCAGTAGGAGCATTAAATAATACTCTCCTCTCTGGGTAAGCATGACATAATTTAAGTGCCACAAAATGTCAACTTCTTTTGCGAGGCTTTCTCTTAATGTCAAAGACAATCACAGTCCCATTCACCCAGCACGCTGGTATTGAATGGAGCAAAGGTATTTGTTTATAACATTACCCATCACAGAGTTCCTCTTTCAGTGAGTATTTGGTTGATGGCAGCAGGGAGAACATATATGAGGAGCTTCATGTTGGCTTTGGGGGACTGTCATCGGGACAAGATACTTGCCAAATCTACTTACTTTTCATTGTTCTTGGTAGTTTACTAGCAATTTCTACCCTCAAAGTGAGTTGAAAGTGAAATTCTACCATATATTTTGAAGGAAGAAAACTAATTTTATGTGTAAACAGCTTAGTCATGAAATAATGGCACTCCTCTTGCCCTTTGTATTAATTTATATTAAAAGTTTTTCTTTCATTTGCAGAACCATCAGCAGTTTGTAACCTTGCAAAATGGCATGAATTTGTTATAACACCTCTGAGAAAATTAATAGGGTGCTTCTTCCCTCTGCTATGTAACCAAAGAAAACAAAAATGACATATGTGCCCCTAGAGTGTGAGACAGTAGGTTATATGCACTGCAAGGGTAAATGACATATTATCATTGCAAAATTTGAGGCCTATAATATGTAATTTTACCACATATCTGTCACATAAATATACTTTGGGATCATATAATGAAAAAGGACACAGGAGGGACCCTTATAAATAAAGCTACAAGCTATTAAGGGAAAAATACTAATCGAGATAAATAGGACACAAAGATGAATATCAGAACCATAAGACAGAAACACAGGAGGAATCATTAACTTGTTAGTATTAAAAAGCTGAGTAATGAAGACACGGGAGACCAGAATATGCCATCCCAACCAAATATTAATCTTCGGAATATAAATTGTACAGTTGAAGACAATGGATTTAGCTCAGCTGCACAGCACCTGCTTTGCAAGTGCAAGGTCCTGAGTTCAATTCCTGATATCATCAAAAAAAAAAAAGTGGATGACAAGAACCCCTCTGTCTACCTTCTATTTGCCAGAAATAAGAATATAAATTTACAAACACTGAAGGTACAATGCTATTCACGCTCTTTTTAAACAGTAAGAACAAAATTTCGTGACTTAAGATAACTCTGATTTTACTAGACGTGGGACAAAAGCAGTTCACATTAACAAGTTTTACTAGCCAGGCTGATTTTCACTAACTTGCCTTCCCACAAATTGTCAGTACAGGAGATTCAAGCCTTTTCCTTTGTTTTCCCACTTCTCTGAAAATGTTCTCTTTATTTAAAAAAAAAAATAGAGAGAGAGAGAGAGAGGAGAGAGAGAGAGAGACAGAGAGACAAAGAAATAGAAAAAGAGAGACAGAGAGAGATGTGTGTATATATATTACTATTTTTTAAACTTTTAAAATTGTAGTGCGTGCAGTTTGTAATGATCTTGGTCAGTGGGTACGTGTATATGCTACTGATGATTTAGTTTTGTAAAATCTCCTTTCATTCTCTCCTCCTTTCACCCTCCTCCACTAATTCCTCTATCCTGATTTTCATTCTTATTGATTTTATTAATCTTAGTTCATGTTATGGCATATAATGTTCCCATTCATTGGCTTATTCAGTTCCTGTATGTGATATAACTTTACCCTGCTTATTTCCTCCCCTCTTTCTCCTCATGCCTGACCCTTTTTACCTTGGAACACTTCCCAATTTCAAGAAATCTATCTACTTATCTCTTTCTACTCAACCTTCATTATTCTTTTTGTATTTTGCCTCACTCAAATGAGAGATAACATATGGAAATTATAAATTGTGTGTCCGGTTTATTTCACTCAAAATTATATTTTTCCTGTGCACCTATTTTTCTAAAAATGTTTCAGACTTGTAATTCTTTATAGCTGAGTGCTAACCCATTACACAGTATATAGATTCCACATTTTCTTTATCCAATTTTCTGTTGGTAGATACAGAACTGTTTCCACAATTTAGTTATTACAAATTGTGCTACTACAAAGATTGGCATACATGTATCACTATAGCATGATGATATAAGATCTTTGCAGATGACACCTAAAAGGGTGCTAGCTGTGTCACATGCAATTCACAATTTCAGTTCTTTGAGAAATTTTCATACTTTCTTCCAAAATGGTTGCACTAGTGTATATTCCCACCAACAATGCAGGAAGTTTTCTTGTTCACCAAAGCCATGGTAGCATAGGTTATAGTTTGATTTCCTAATGATTGACATTCTTTCCAGAATAAGACAGAATCTTATTGTTGTTTTCATTTACATTGTTCTATTGGCCAGAAGTGTTGAACATTTTTTAATATATTTGTGGATAATGTATAGTTTTGTCTCTGTGAACTGTCTATTCATTTCTATTGCTCATTTCTTTAATGGATCTTTAATTTTAGGTGGTTTAATTTTTTAAAGTTCTGTTAATATTCTAGGTACTAGTGCTTTGTCGGAGGAATAGCTGGAAAGGTGTGTTTTCCATTTTGTAAGTTGTCTCTTCACTCTACTAACTGATTCTTTTGCTATATAGAAGCATTTTTATTGGGTATGTTCTCATTATTCCCAAGAATTTTTGATTCATGTTATCATTACTTTCCTGCTTGTTTCTATCTTATTGATCTGTCTTTTGTTACAGATATTATCTGCTACTAATAAAATAAATTCTAGAGAAAAAATACTTTTCCTGCTCTACATATTCCAGCTAAAAAGTCTAGTTAGCACAATTTTTTTCTGATCTCATGTGATTCCCTTTTGTTCCCCTTTGTAGAAAATGAGGAAAAAAGAGACATGAAGAACTAGAATTAGGAACACATATATTTTTAGCAGTTACGTTTTTACTTTAATTTTTAAATTTTTTATTTACTTTCTTGTTTTTCTTTTCTGCAAAAGGCATACATTAACCAACTCTGCAATGCTGCCACGAGTGCCCTTTACAAGAAGGAAATGTTGGAAGATGAGCAGGATGCTCTGACAGTGATTTGGAAGAGGAGGCATGAAGGAGACGCATCAGTGTGCCTTCTCCTTTCCCCTCGTACCTGACCAAAAGCAGAGATTCAGAATGTTTAGGGCTGAGGGAGTTTTCCACATGATTTGCTTATTAAACAAGTGTGTAAATGACCAGTTTCTGGACTGAAGTCCATCTTCCCTCTACCCTAATTATTCGAGACACCAACAGAAGAATTTGCTTAGAATAACAGAAATGCAGAAATATAGTCTATCTATATGAGGAAGCAAGATTTATAGGTCTGTTTAAATTTCAAAACTACAATGCATAAAGCAAGCATCACAGTACTCTTCCATTGTGATGTACATGTAAATATTTTTCTTTTAGTAAGATATCTCATATATTTGCATAAATCATTCTAAGTATGCTGTTTCAAGAGATAATTGGACCTTTTTGTTTGGCTAATGTTCTTTTAATATGAGAGAAAAGCATTCAACCTTGCTGTGTTTTCCATCTCAGTAATATCTGACAGCCGGTGTAGAGTTCATGAATGTGGCACTTTTCATGGGCATGAAAAGGGCTTGGCTTTATCCCATATTCATTGTGCCAACTAACCATGCCAATATGCAAGCTCCCAAATAGGCCATCAGGGCTCTATGCCTAATTAAATATGAGTGGTCTGCTAGTCTCCTCATTATCATTATTTTAAGAGAATATTGGCATGAACATGTGTATCAGTAAAACTGACTTAAGCAATTAGGGCTTGAATACTAATTTCAGTTAGGACTGAAATGTCTTCCTTGCCGTTAACTTTATGGTGATTATGATATAAAACTTATCTGTAAGATAGATCCTAATCATTGCAATTATAAACCAGTTTCTACTGTGTATTTCATTCATATTAAAAGACTGACTACTCTGCTTTCTTTGAATTACAAAAAAAGTACTTTTTTCTTTCTTAACAGACTACCAACAATTTAGTGGCATAGAATTTCTTTAGTTGGCATGTGTGTGTGTGTGTATGCTAAATACTCATTTTTCTGCTAAGATATTTAGAAGGTATTTTATTAAAAAAGTTTGGACAAGAAGATGAAGTAACTTCTGATACAGTAATGGTCACCACATTTCTCTTAAAATCTTCCACAAGTTGTCATGGTAAAATGAACGACCTAGATGCTCAAAAATCTATGTAACTCCTTGAGAAAAAGTCTTAATTAGAAAGAGAAACTCTTAATCAATGTACTGAGATTATGTTAAAATATTAACCACTTAAATACTTACTAATTGATTTATTGAATTATTATCTATTTGAGGATATTATTTTGAATGTATATTGCATCATCAGGGAAGAAAAAAGTCCCAAATAAATTATGAATGTCATAAAATAAATAAATATAAGAAAACTGGCTTGAAACTATTGTACATTTCTATGTCAGGTAAGATTATTCTATGCCAGGTTTATTTAATTGTAAGGTAAGGGACCTTTAAAAAAGTGCTAAAATATTTACCTTTGGTTAAAGGCAATTGTCGTAGGTTTTCAACTAACTGCTATACAAAGCTGAACTTTAACATCTCAAACTGAGAACATTATCCGATTGAGTGAAAAGTTGAGAGAAATCAGATCAAAAGGAAGATCTCTGAGTAGAATATCAAAATACGAATCCGGTGTGAAGTAAAAGAAAACTATCACTGTCGAATGAAAAGGAAATGAGAACATGGTCTGTACCAGAAACTCCCTGAAGAATTTGCACAATGAGGAAAAAGACACATCAAATCATTTGAATTCTTCAATGATGTTTTCTCTTTCTTGTGGAGAGCGAGTTCAAATACTATCAGTGAATTTAGATTAGATGATCTGTAATCCAAAAGAAATACAAAAAAACAAAATTTTCATATTTCTTTTTATGCTATTTTCCTCAAACATGATAAATTCTCTGGCACATCAACTCTCCCCAATTTTTGCTCTGCTCTTGAATTCTTTAGAGCAGGCTTTTTCAAGACAATGGCACTGAATTGTGTGTGCCTCAAAGCCACCACCTTGCAGCATATGGGGCCCTGCACCAAAGGAGTGTGACTTGTCCTTTCAGCAGTGGTGGAGAAACTTCATTACATGTGCAGCAGTGGGCATACAGGGCCCTCCTCGTCAGCATGCAGGCCAAAGTTCCCCCCGACCAGCATCAGATAAGCTATTATTTGATTTTCCTAAACCAACTTCTCAGTATTCAGCTTTAATTGCAGTGTTGGGACTTGGCAATGAATAAGTGGGTATGGGTTGCAGTTGGGGCACTTGGTCTCTAAAATGTTCGCCATCCCTGCCTTAGAATGTTGGAAACAACACAGATATAGCTCAGTGCTTGTTTTTAACAGACAGTACATTTTTGGACTAATGAAAATGAAAATATATTAGGTACGCTAATGCTTCAGTCCATGAGTGCTTCTAAATAATAAACAATGTGGTTCTCAAGCAAAAAGATTTGACAAAATTTTGCTTCTTTTTATATACTACCTATTGGGTGACAGACACAACCACAGCCATCTAACACAGATCAACTTTGCAAACTGAAGTGCCACTGTGTTTATATCCCTGTATTTGTTTTTTACTTTTGATTGTACTCATCCTCCCATACCTTTTATGTTGAGAAGATCAAATCTTTGTTAACAGACTTTAAAAACAATGATCATAATTATACTGTGATTAAGAATAAGTGAACACTCAGGGGCTGGGGATTTAGCTCAGTGGCATAAGCGCCTGCCTTGCAAGCGTGCGGTCATGAGTTCAATCCCCAGTACCACCCCCCCCAAAAAAAGAATAAGTGAATACTTTTAGGTCCTGAATTAATTCTCACACCTAAACTTATTCATATTAATAGCTTTTTTATAGGCAAAAAAGGGGTTTCCAAGGTTACACATGATAAAACAGAAGTCAGACAGAAAATAGGAAATAGGATAATAGATCTTTTGCAAAAGGGTGGAGGAATAAGTGATGGAGAAGGGGTGGAGGCAAGTGAAGAAAGGGGATTGAAAGGAAATTAAGAAGAGCTGCTTATGTGGACCAGCCCCACATGAGGAATCCCGTCACTAATACTGCAAATGTGTATAAATAAATGATAAAAGTTGAAAAAAATCATGAAGGTGAAAAATATAAATGCTATAGCAAAGACAATACAGATTAAGAATATAGGTTTGTCTAGCTGTTAAACATGCTTTCAACTTCTAGAAAGTTTTCTTTTAAAATAAATCTCTGCATTTCTAGTAGAACAACCAAATATGTTTATAGACCTTGACTGGAAACTGAGTCAGCAACTCACATACCTTTTTAACAAATCTTGCCAGTTTTTGTTGTAGGGTGATACCTGGGTTCATGAACTCAATTCATTTGACTATTCTTGAAAAAAAGCCACATTTACATTCATTTAGGAAAGACAGCTGCCGTGACGTTTGGTTGCCAATGCAGAGATTGCAAACAAAATAAATTTTGCCAAATGCTTCTGTTTGCAAACCAAATTGTTTGCAAGCAAAAGCATTCTTGAACCGGGGTATGACTGTGTGTACAATCCAGAGGTGCTTGTGTCATTTGAAATTATTTAGACACCATAAATTCATTAATTTAATCAAAGTATGTTTCATATAGTAATAATAATACCTTACCTCTGCTTACTTAATAAGAGGTTAACATTTGTTAGGTATTAGCTAAGAGTGAAGAACTCTTCCTGATGATTGGCATGTATTGTCTGTGAAATAATCCTGCAATGCTTCAAGGCAGACAGAGTCGACTCAATGTATTTGTGATCTGTACCTTTGCACAGGCTCATGCTGCTCTTAACTTCATATCCAAATAATATTATATATAATATTCCAATACTCTAAAATTCTATATTTCAATAGCATTGACTTTGATGGGACAATAAAGCAAGCACATTAACAGAGGAAGTACACGCACTTTGCAACTTCCAGCTCTTTGCCACCTTATTGGCACACAGCATTCACAATGCCGAGATTCCAGATTTCTGCCAATGGCACAAGCGTTCGATGACACTCAGAGCAATTGAAGATTAATATGTTGTATCTACTAATGAGCAAGCAGAGGTTCTGATAGCTCTTAAAGGCCGAACTCTCTCATGGAACAAAGTTTGTTTCCAACACAGAAAGAATCCAGTGCCACTCAAGACACAGGAACAAGTAGGGCAACCTTTCCCCGCCTTTCTTATTCATATTATTTGTAAGTGTTAATCATTTTTATAAACCAAAAAAATGATACAGGGAGAAAAATTAATATGACCAACCACTTTTTCTTTTCCATTCAATCCTTCCTTCCTCATCAGCAAGTAAAGAGTACTGCTGGAAAGTATCTGTAACAACAGTTAAAAAAAAAGTTGAGCTAGTTTTACAGTTTTCACTTTTTAGTAAGAGTAAGATTTGTATGCATGTGACAGAGGTACAAAATAAGAAATGTGTAACATCAGCCATTCCATATATGAGTTAGATACATATATTTGTATAAAAAACTGCTTGTACAGTAGAGATTTAATGATATCATCTGTACTAATAATTTAAGAATTAAGTTTTCTTAGAATGATAATACATAGGAAAAAATAGCACTGGTCAATGGAGGCTGCTGGAGAGAAAAGTTTTATATTTTCACAATTCAATTCAACTATTTTTTCTTGCTCCTTGAATTTTTATTCTATAATGGAGCCTGAAAAGTATGTGGGCAGACCTTTACGATGATGCTATTAATACCATTTCTAACTTACAGATGAGGAAATTAAGGCACAGAGAGATTAATCAGCTTCTCAATAGCAAATAGCTAATAAATAAAGTAAGAACTTGAAGCTAAGTAAGGTGGGAGAAATTAGGAGATGAATCTCTGCATCAGACAGCACGGTGGAACATACCGGAAATCACACAGGACTCATGATCATAAAATGTGGAGTTATTCTTTGTCCCTCACTTAGCTTCTCAGAAAGCCCTGTAAAATTACTCTGAGACAGAATCTCATTGTACATATGTACACACACAGACATGCACTGCTAGTATCTATCTCACAGATATGCTGAGTTGTACAAGTGGATAATGTAAGTGAAATCAATGTATAAACAAGAGGGAAGATGCAGATAATTATTACAGGAGCTGGGGTTATTTCGAAGGTTTACATGCAGCCAATTCCCAGATAAAGCTTTTAGGCAATAATTGATGATCAGATATTACTGCCAAAAAAAAAGCCAAAAACCCACAACTGAAGCATTTTCAAATATATATTTTTTCAAAGAAAAATGAAATGAATTATGCATATAATTCAGTTTGGATAATTAGCACATGGTTCATTTGTTGGATAAGTCCAGGTAAATACTAAATATAATTCCTTTCAAAAGTTTTATTCTATCTGAAATAAAGATTCTGCTAAAAAACATAATTCTAACTTATAACTTAATAGCTAAATCAAGATGCCTCTTAATAACTAATCACATTCCTTAATGAATCCAATCCTTAATTAGGTCCCTATGTGCTTATCCATCTTAAATATGGGTTGTGTGGCTCTTGATCTTGTATTTCCACATTTGCATGGAATTAAGGTAGCTTTTATCAGCTCAATTTATTCATCACCTACACAGTACATACCACTACAAAAGAATTTCCTTTATTTTAAAGTTTAATTATTTATATGTCTCTTACCTGAAATCTGCAGAGCTTATTTAGACTAATGATCAGAACAAAACCTTCAAGTACACTTAGAAAAGTGATATTTTGAAATGTTGCCAGTGGTGGGAAAAGAAATGTGAATGTGGAACTCAACTCAGCTATTTGTTTACCTTGTTGTTATTTAGGACAAAAATTAAAATATGATATATCAATATATAAATGAACAAAGATGTATCTTGTAAAAGATGTTAGACATCATATTACAGTGATACAGTCATACTCATGTGTACAACAGCACAATTCATAATAACTAAACCTTGGAAGCAAGGTTCTTATATCAGATGAGCTAATATATCAAATGAACTGATAAAGAAAATGTGATATTGACACACAATGGAGTACTACTCTGCCCCAAAGAAGTTCAGACTTGAGTTATTTGTAGGAAAATGAATGTGCCTTGAGACTATTATATTAAGTGGAATAATTGAGATACACAAGCTTAAATAAGGGTTGGTTTTTCTTATGTGAGAAATAAAAGGTAGATAATAGATATATCTATTATAAATAGAACTTATAAATAAAACATAAATAAAAGATAGATAATAGAAAGTAGGAAGATACATCTTTCTTAATGGTAAGTGTGAGGAGATCAAGAGATGGAAAGGATGGGGAAGCAAGGGGAAAGAAGGGGAATTTAATAAAGGATTAAAATATGTACACATAGTAACTCCACACTATGAGTATAAATATTACGAGTTGCAAACATGTACCAATGAAAATTTCTTTTAAAGATTCTTTGGTGGAAGTAGATTGAAGTATTCAATTTGAAAATGTTATTTTTTTATTTTCAGAGAAAACCTATAATAAACTTTTAATTGTAACACACAAATAGATGGTTAGTATTTTTCTATTAATGAGAAGCAAAAGAATTTCTGAGTGCTCAGCCAATCTTCCTACATATGAAAACAGGCACTTTTACAGACAAGTTTCTGAAAAACTAACTTTTACTTTTACTCCAAGGGACCCTATTTCCTTTAACT
Organism: Dolichotis patagonum; assembly: GCA_004027295.1. NCBI lineage: Eukaryota > Metazoa > Chordata > Mammalia > Rodentia > Caviidae > Dolichotis > Dolichotis patagonum. Next base: position 34,408 of record PVJX010013248.1, read on the forward strand.
AAGAGGAATACAATGAAAATGTCTTTGAGCTTGAACTTTTGATAGTTGGAGAAACATTAGACTGTGTATTCCCAAACACTAGACTGTGTGTCTCCAAAATTCAGCAGGGTAATTTGCACTTTATAGCATAGTGCCCATCAAGTAGGGTGATACCAGCTTTCTGTGATTTGAAGCACCTAGTACTTTGTGTCTATCTCTTTCTGTGTCTCTCTGAATTTAGTTTTTGGTTATGATGTTTTCATTTTTTATTTTTCCAAGGCCTTTGTGATTCTTTCCCCTAAATATGGTTTTAAGTAATATTTGAAAGTTCCCATTAAGAAATTATGTGGAGTATTGTATAATATGTGTTTAAATGTTTCTCTGTGCTGGCAGTGCCACGTATTTGTACCACGTAATTCATACTTCACACACATTCGAGATGAAACACCAGACTCCAATGCGTGTGTGTTTTCAATTCTAACATTTCATTACACTGTCTTTTCCCAAGCTTTATCCTCTCTTGAATGTCTTTATCTTTTATTTTAGTCTTGATTTCTCACTTTTCTGTCCCTCTGTTTGTTATACTTTTCTGTTACTTTTTCAGGTATCTTTTTTTTTTTCCTTTCATTTAACATGATTGGACTTTTTGACTAGTTTTGTGGCAAGTCTGAAAGATTTCTGTTTTGTTTTGTTTTGTTTTGTTTTGCAATTATTGAATTAAATTTTATGTGCCTTGTTAACATTTTGAAAGTATGCAAGGAAGATGTCTTTGCCCGGCTTTAGCATCTATCAAAATCAAAACAATGAAAACAGTTAATGATGGGAAAGTCTATGGATGAAAGATTTCATGATGGTCTCTCTGCTTTCCTTTCCTCTCTGCCTTTGCAAGTTGCCCCTTAAATTCTGCCTTCAGATCTTCTCTTCATGCAAATACATCAAGAAAGTGAGTTAGCATCTGTATCATCGTGACTACAGACAAAAATTTAAGGACAGAAATACATAATGATTCCTGTCCTAAACAACAAAATAACCAGTACTTTCTGTTTTAAAGTTTTACTTTTAGAAATGGTTTCAACTTGAAAGGCTTTTCACTCTACATACTTAAGTTTATTTTCAAAGTATTTCTAAAAGTAAATAATGGTTCAAAAATATGTATCAATATGTTGTTTCATCACTTATTCCTCATCATTCCTTTTCCATTGCAATATTTTATTTTACTGAGCATATTTGTATTCACTTATTACTAGTCACACAGAGTAATGACAAAAATGTGTTTACTTACAAATAATGAAAAATTAGCTCGATGGCATAAGCACCTGCCTGTCAAGCATAAGGTTGTACTCAGGTACCAAATCCCTGGTACCAAAATCCCCGGTACCAAAAATAAACAAATAAATAAAAATATTCAGTGAAGTTTTAACTCCAGGAAAATGCAAACATTCATGCAATGTCCACGTGAAATGAATTTATATATGTTCAAAGCTGCCGCTTATTTTTTATTTTCATCTCTGTGTAAAAGACATTCTGATGTAAAAAGCCTCATGAGAGAGGCCAGCACAGCTTCTGAGTAAGTTAGGCTGACTAAAACCTTTAGATACATATTTAAAATATAGTTCAACTAAGAAAGTGAGGCATGTATTCTTATCGTATCTTTCCTATTTTGCACCTTACACAAAATGAAATATTTTTATATACTAGACGTAATGAATTTTACATGTAGCAAAGGCCTAGTTAATATATCTTTACATGTTTATGTGTAATATACATACTCATATATGTGAAAATTATGTATACATATGAAAATATATTTAATATATATTAAAAGTTTACATTAAAATATTACATGGGCAAAAGTCAAACACAAAGGCTTTTATACCAAAATTTTATCTATATTTTTAGTATTCTATAAATATACTTTGTCTTTTTATTTTGCTTTGGTTTGGTTTTATTTGTTTGTTTGTTTGTTTGTAGTAGAGAAAGAGTAACAGACCCAAGCATAAAGTGAAAGATTGTAAAATATTCTAAGTGACCATACTGAAAATACTTCACTGAAGTTTTGACAATTTCTGAGAATTGACTGAAAAGTAATGTCTAGCTTTCTTGCAATTAATAAGAAGTGATTAAAACCATGATTTTTGGATAAGAGTTGGGACATAAACATGCAAAGAACATTAATGTCTTTTGTAGTCAAATACCTACAAATTCTTACCTACTATTTCATATTTTTATCTTTGGTTACTGCACAGCATTGTTATTTTATTATTAGAAGACATCTTTATATTGGTACTTAGGGAAAATATGAGGATTTTTAATAGATACTGGCCAAAACAATAGACACGAAATGCTTCCCCCAAATATGTGTTGCATCCATCAGTTCACGTGTTTTCACACCTTATCTATCTCCTGTAGTCAGAGACATAGAATCTGGAACCAAATTTTGCTGGAAATTCAGTTAGGCAAGTTTTGCAAGCAAATTCCCCCACTCCACGGCCCCATGCACCCTACCTCAGATTTCATCTGTAAAGTGGAGATAAAAACAGTACTTTCTTTATAAGGTATTTGTATGAATTCAGGGAGAGGACACACATAACTTACAAACATTATAGCACAGTGTTTGGCATTGAATACAAGGTAGCTCTCAGCTTTTTTTCTGTGAGCCTCTTTTTTTTCTTGACTCTATTATCAAGAAACATAAGAAAGATGAGAAGTGATATGTATAAAATGAAAAAAAAAGACCTAAATAATACCTTGGAATTGTTTCCATTAGCCATGTTCTGCTCACCTGGTAACTGTGAGTAAACCAAGCTACTGTGCATTAAATGATACTGGTGCATGGGCACGACGCTTGTGTGTGTCCCTATTGCACAGAGAGTGTAAATGGAGTAATAGAGGAAAAATAATTATTTTATGCACAGAGTGACTGTGGAAAATATTTTTAGTTCTTTGAAGTGTTTTTCCCCCACTCAACTAATTATCAAGGAGCCGCCTGATTGCTGATGATTGATGACTGACGGAGCGGAATTTCAGCAGGTGCTAAGAGTCTGGTTCACATAAGAGTTCAGCAAACTCTGAGGCACAGAGCTACAGAAGATTCTCTCTAGGGTGACACATTGGGAGAGAGGTACGTGTGGAATCCGTGTTACAGGGTGAAGAGAGGAGGATCTGACAATTATCCTTAATGTAATAGCTAATGATAATAAGAGCTCTGCTTCTAAAGCTGATCCATAAGAAGAGGCTTTATATCTTAAACTTTGAATAGACAAAGAAAATCAAGAAAAAATTCAATAGAGACGAATCTAACATCTCCAATCAGATTGTTTAAAAGAGAAAATATTTAGGTGCATATGGTTGAAAAAGTGACATACCAAGGATGGTAAGTAAATAATAATATTAAAAGGTAAATTAAGTATCACTATATAATTTATTAGTTATTAAAATGAAACTGTTGCACAATGTTTGAATAATTCTGTTATAATATTTAAAATTTTAATTTTCCACTAATATAAGAAATTAATAGTTTTCTTGCTCTCATATTAATGTATAATGTATACAAGACTATATTTGTTACTTTTCAACTAAATAACGGCAGGCAGTAATTTTACTGCAGACTCTATTATTTTAACCAAAGGCTATAAATGAGAATTTTAACACAAACATAAATGATCCTGGAAAATTGTTGTATTTCAAATAGTACTCTGCTTATTTAACTGAGACACTATAAGAAAATTAAAATGAAGTTCTCATAAACACAGTATGCGAATAGCTTCCAAAAGTACATAGAGTCGTCCAGCAGTGGAGAAACAGGTAGTTATGGGACATGGGTAAGATTTTGTGGGTTGGTAAGTCCTATATTCCCATCTTACCAGCGCCATAGTTTGTCAGTACCCTTAATTCCCCTATGAGAGGAGTCATATTTCCAAAACCAGCTGCTATTCCAAGTGTATAGCATTTGTTGTTGGAATCAAACAAGTGGCACACACAAAATGCCAGAGGAGAGGTTCAGTTCAGCTCACAGTTTGTTAGCAAAAGAGCATTGCTGAACTAAGCTACTCTATTCATGACAGCCTAGTGACTGAGCAGGGCAGCAGCACCAGGAAGAGTGCAGTACATAACCCAGAGTCATCTCCTTGACCTGCTCAGGCACCAAGAAGGGTGTTGTACTAAAACCCTAGGTAATTAAGATGGCAATGCAGCTTAATTGTCACTCCAATGAATGAAGTATTCTCCAAGCGAGATGCTAGACATCGCATCTACATCCTCTTTAGCTGAAATCTACGTGTATGATTACAATAAATTTCCTGGATGCATATAGGAAATAAATAAAGCAGAGCTTAACAAAGCAAAGCAGAAGCAGAAAAGGGCTTCTGGACAACGTGAGACAGTGACCTTGCTTCAAGCTGTAACTACAAAGAAGATAGAAAAGAATGAAGAGGCAAAGATGATCACACTATCCTACAGATCCAGACCTAGTGCAGGTCTTCTTACCTGGCAGAAGGCAGAAATACTCACAGGAATTTATCTTTCAGTCCACAGTAAACCTGCTTGCCACTAAAGCTGCCTACTACTTAGTGGTGACCCAATTAGACTCCAACAAACTATTTCAGGAATTCCTTTCCCTGAGCATGTTCCTGAGATAAATCTAGGCAGAATTTGCTGTTATCACTCCCCACTCCACTGGCGGAATGTGATTTTCATGTACACCTGTACTCTTTTGCTCATGCTACTAAAAGCTATAGGAAGGGCCAAATATATACTAAATAAAAAGATTATCTGCTAAATCCAGGTGAACCCTTATGATGTTCCACCAACTAAAACCAATTATTAATTCAATTATCACAGTAGCTTCTTATGGTAAGTGCTGTTCTGGTCCCTCCTTACAAAGATTGAAATAAGACTACAGAGCACTGGAGTAACTTGATCAAGTTTTTATACCAAGTGGAGAAGCTAGAATGTAGATTAAGTCTCAAGTCACTTCTTTTAAAATTATACTCTCCTGTATATCCAATTACACAGATTTAATTCAAATTTCAAACCCAGTGTTATCCTAGAAAGTTATTTGTATATGGACATCCTATTGTTTCTTGAGAGCTGTAGTAAGAGTTATACTGGGCCACCAACTTGTCCCATCTCTCTGTTTCTTTCTTTTTCTCCTAGAACTGTCCACTTCTAAGTGCTTTCATTGCTTTTCCGTCATACTACAGAACTTTACTCTTCATACTCTAAAACATGATTATTGCTTTTAATGGAAAGACTCTCCCTTAATGAAAAGTATCCCAGTTCTATTTTCTTCTTCACAAAATACTCATTTTCTCTCTTAATTTTAATGAGAGTTGTTTTATTTCCACCATCATCAATAGTTCCTTTTTTTCCAATATCCCTCTCACATGAAGCCCTAAAATAAGGATTATAGGTATAATTTATTGTATATGTTATTTATATTCATACTACATATTATACATAGTACATGTATACTTATGGAGAAGGAATATATAAAATATAATTTCACATTATAGTATGTTAATCATAATAATTTACATTAATATTTGCATTCTTCCCCAAATGTTAAGAAAATTTGTTTGAGTACATATTTGTGTGTTGTGTTTACCAAGGCATCTCCAGAGCTTTGACTGGTGACTGGCACTTAGTTGTCTTCAAAATATACTTGTTAACTGACTTAATGAATGAAAAGTGAATTTTAGGAAGTGTACATTTTTTCTCTTATCAGTCCTGAGAAAAAAAAAACAGGAGAATATGAATCACTTCAGAGCATTTATCTCCATGAATATGTGGAAATCCCAATAGTATATAAAAGTTCAATTTGTTTCATCTGGCAAAGCTAAGTACACTGGCATATTTGATATTTCTGTGCTTCAGATCTTTAATTTTATGAAAAGCACACCTAGGTCTAATTGCATCCAATTAAGATAAAATCAGAATACACTGTTGATGTTATTGACTTCATAAATCTAATGCTCAATTACAAAGTGACTCCAAACCACTGCCAAAATCTAGACAACTGTTGCCTTTCCCAGAATTTATTTTAACACAAACAGCCTACATTATAAATCACTTTGTATGCAATGAAGGTCAACTGTCTATATATAATGGAATGTTTTCCTACAGGATAATTTATGTATATTGTCTTTCTTTCATCAGAATACATTTCGGGCTACATGTGGCCTCATACTAGAGTGTATCCATAGTTTTCAAGGTAAATCTCTTAATGGATGAAAGTTTGGCTGAAAAACCATTGTGGATTTACTCTATCAAATTAAAGTTTAGACTTTAAATGTACTATTGATAGTTATGTGTACAAAGGGTATATCCTCATTTCAAAATCAAACTACTTACGGATATAGCTACCCTGATTACAACAATGTAGCCCCATAAAGAAAGATTTACATTTCCGGGAGCAATAATGTAGCATAACTTTTGTTCAAACCTCAAGTCAACCACTTATTGTTGTGAGGAATGTGTCACAGTTTCTAACACTGCCTGTAAAATGCATTGAACTTTTGCTTTTCATGAGGTCTAAATGAGTTAATAGCTGTGACATACTTTAAATTGTACCTGGTTTATGACAGTTGTTCATTAAATGTTGGATATTTTGGGTTATGATTACTGGTAAACTTGCTCTGGCACATATTTTCCATGGCATAAACAAGTTCAGAGTATACAGCAAACATCAAAGACCTACAGTCTCTAGTCATCATTTATGTCGAAAACAGCCAAAGTTTTAGAGAACTAAAGATAAATATATAATTATTTCCTTATTTATTAATAATATGACTTTAAACCAACCACTAGTCATATCTGACTCAATTTCCTTACCTGGAAATGCATACTATATTCTGTTATTTGAAATTACATTTTGTATTGTTTGCTTAATGTTGTGGTTAATTAAAGGTAGTATTTTAAAGAACAAGTCAACAAAAATACGTTGAACTGCTCTTGCATGGGTGTGTGTATTAGTACAATGCTTTATTGTTTACACTCCAGTTACATATGAAAAATGATTCTGAAACCTGACTTGTAACATTCTTCAATTTTTATGTTATAAATAATTCTACCCTGAGTGATTTTTAAAGCTGCTATAGTGTTGTCAATGGCCATAGGATTGGTATATTGTACATACAACTGACTACCTTGGGCATGAACTGACTTTAGCACCTCACTGTCTGCCTGGTGAAAGACTCTGTTATGCGTTTGGGCTCCATGTTCAAAGTGATTTTTACCAAGGTTGTAAAAAAAAAAAACCCACTTGTCACAACAACCATAGAAACATTCTTGATCTCATGAACAATTATCAAACACCAAAGCAGCAGTTAACGAAATGACCTAGATTTAAGTCTAATTGTTTGAAAGATATTTTCACGACATAGTAGAGGGGTGAGATAGTATTCTGAAGAATTTAAATTCCAAAAATGTAAGTTTTAAAATACTCTACTTAAAAATCAAGGTCAAGATGCAAGCGGTAAAAAACTAAACATGAATTGGGCATCAAAATATACTTTATAGAGTGAAAAACTAGATACATACAAATTGAAGGAAAAGAAACGCAGTTTGCATTGTATCAGCATTTCTCAAACTTTGATGTACATATAAATCACCTCAGTCACCTGATAAATGTGCAAATTTTCATTCAGGAGGCATAGAAAGAGACTGAGATTTTGTTTTCCGATAGTTATTATTGATAGTTCTAGTCTCTCACACATATTTTGAACAGCAAGATACTAGGTTACTAACTTCAGTTCCTCATTGATAAGAAAATGAAAACCTTACTTCAGGAAAAATCTGCTAAGTTAGCACCAGTGATATCTCAGCCATTCCTATCAGGTATAAAATAGTAGAGTTGTTCTGTTATTATCAGTTTGCTTGACAATTTACCAGGTGCAATACCAAATAGTTTCAAAGGCTGGAAAAACTCTGGCGTTTAGAGAAGGAACAAGCTTTCTCTCTTTTCTGGAGTATTTGGAAGCTGTCCCTGCTCATATTGGAATTTACCACAAGGGCAGCTAGGGTGAAAAGGAAGGTCTGTGAGATGCATGGGTAACTCTCCCCTAGCTGCTCAGTGAGAAAGTACCAGTTGTTTGCCACCCCCTACGTCTTACCACAAACAGTTTGGAACATCCACTTCCTACAAGGCTCCAGTGGAACAGAAAAGATGTTATCTTGAAGTCACTGAGTTCTCAGTTCCCCTGTGGCATTTTTAATTAAGGACGTCTAGCAACAGGCTCTTGCAAACAACTGAGGTCTCCAGCTTGTCAAGACTTCAACAGTTGGTAGTAGATATTTTCGGTTGCAATTTATCCTAACAGGGAATTGAAAGAGAATTTAAGTTCCAAATATGTGAGTTTTAACTGCTATTCTCAAAACTCATTCCCCAAAGAATCACTCCTCTATAGTGACCTGGATAATACTTTGAGAGCTGACTTCCTACTTTTCTCCATCTTTTCCCTGCTATGTAAATAAATAGCACACTTGGTCTTTAAAAGTGTTAGGAAATATATGTAGCCAACAGCACTTTCTAAGCAATATTGCAATTACGATCTAAGGAAAGATCAGAAATACTTATGCGGTCTTTAAGACTTTGATGCTTTGTTCATCATGCATGTTCTGACACTTGATTTTCAGAAAGTATATTAAAATATAGTTAGCCTTCATTATTGAGTTTTTCTGGTGTGTCCTTCAATTTGGTGCCAAGTAAATTAATCATTTCTTTCTCACTGTTAGCAAGACAGAAAAACTGCAAGACTTCCTGGTTTGAGATTTGCAGATGAACCATATCATATAAGATATAATTTACAGAAAGACATAGAGAAGATATAAAATAATTCCCCAGTAGTCTAAAGAAAATTCTTGCACTGCAAGAATGAAGCAGTTCTGTGCATTCTTCAGAAGTGTGGAGGCCGGTTTCAACACCAGCAATAATCAATATAGTACGCAAATCCTAAATTTAAAAAATCACTCAGTGAGTACTAAACTCTAGATGTATTAAAGAAATGAGTTTGTACATTAGGAAGAATATATTTAGTGATAATGTATTGTACATTTTAAACAAATGAATGGTTTTAAAAATATTTTCACCACAATGAAGATGTAAATATGTTTAATTTTATTCAAATAGTTAAAAATGTATAATGATGAAATGAACAATTACTTTGAAGAAAACGAGACACTACAGTACACAGTGCTGATTCTGTAGTGTCATGATGTGAAATCCAAAAATACTATCATTCTTTGTTCAGAGTGATTTTAGCCTGTTTTGTTTTGTTTAAGTTCAACATACATGAAGGTATGGACAGCTGTTTTGAAGAGAATGAGACACACTATGACAGCCATTGTTGGCTTCCTTATTGTCCGGTCTTGAAGACGTAAGACGCCTTCCTCATCCTGTTCAGATCAGTTCCATACTATATTGTTTCATGTGAATTCTCTGTATGTGAAGATACGGACAACTATTTGGAAGACAACAAGAGACAATATGATAGATAGTGAAGATCTCTGATTGTCTTGCTTTGAAATTTATGTCTCTTACATTGCTTTCTTGTGTTGTTTTGTTCTGTTTTGCTGTGTTAAATTTTACCCTCTGTAAAATAAAAAAAATTAAAAGAAAAATGTATACATATGTTGAAATAATATATGATATTACATAAATAGGTAAAATTTTTATGTACCAATTAAAAAGATTAAAATTAACAAATGAATTTCATGCTTTTAAGAAGATCAAGCTTTAGATACTGGGATTTTCAATCTTGGAAAATATTCCTGTGTCACAAGATGGAATGGAATAAGAAGAAATTGTTGAACTAGAGAAAGACTATGGAGAACTAATAAGATGTTAATGTGAAACTGAAATTGTTACATAATAGAAATAAAAAACTTGTTCTTTTTTAATCATTTCAGAAGGTTGTGTATGTCTATATTTCTGAAAAATGGTGATCAGAAAACAATGAAGTAATTTGTAATTTCTTACACAACTTTTATCAAAATTTATACCATGTATATACAGAAACCTAGACCTGATGACCTGTCCTTTCTCAGAGTATTCAGACATGAGTGCATATTGTGGAAAAGCTTGAACTTTCCCTAATCAGTTGTTTATTTTATAGAAGATTATTTAGGCATGTGTATGTTAAATAGTCTAATTTTTGCTTCTTGATCCTGATTCTAAAAATATTTATTTCCTCAACCTTATTTGAAGAGAACCTATTCACTGTGTTATCACATTATAGAACTGCAGCTCCTCGGCTTGGATGTGTGGGTCTGGACTGAAACTATATCCTCAGTGGAGTGGTTCATGGACTAAGTTAATTACACCAAGTTGGCTTGAAATTTTATGACAATGACACACCAACTGAGCTGGTTCGACTGTTAGAATATGGAGGGCACTTGAATCCAATTAGAAACAGAGATGAAGTCAATGCTGTTTATATATAGAATCTTTAATACAGTACATTTGCATAGAATAAATTTATGGTAAAGAATTAGAAGTCTTGTAGAACTCAGGTATTTATTCAGCAGAAGGAAGAAAAATCAAAACATACAGATCAAAACAAAGTCTGCATCCGAGTTAGAGAACAAATATTTTTTTTGCCTTAGGGATAATTGTCCATCAATTCTCCCAGCCCTTGGTTGAAAGCTGCTTAGAATGTGAGGAAACTGGAAACCAGAGAGCCAGTGTCACAGGTTGCAGCTCATGGAAACTGGTCCAGCATGCACGCTGATATTAAGTGCTGTGGTATACTGTTCCTGAAAAATGATAGAACAACTGCCACTGTGTTCCTGAAAGATCTATATTTTGTACCTAAACTCTTGCAAATCAGTGAAGCATTCTAAGTGCATAGGGACCAGAAGGTCTAGTGTGTATTTGCTGAACGATGCTTGAAACTGGGGCAACTAGTGATAGCTGTATGAGTGGCCTTCCTGCCCTTACGCTAAGTCACCTTATCTTTGGAACGCTGGTCATACAGTGGAAAAAAACTAATTATGTCACTGTTATGGTGTCTAATCTATAAAAACTCCTCTTGGCAGGAACCTACAGAGGGAAGCAGTTCATCTAAACTTACCTCTCACTGAAGCCATCTCTGATATTTTATTCTGCATCTTGGAATCCTACTTTACTGCCTCAGTGCATCTGGAAGATGGATGAAACACATGGAAAGGGCCAGATGTGGAGAGAGATTTGACTTTTAATTTTTCTGTAAATGTAAAGGTAAACTTAACCAACTTTAAATCTCATGTTCCCTGGGTTTTAAAATAGCCAAAATAGCCAATGAGAAAAACTTTACTCAAAAATGAGATCAGAGAAGGCTGTCACTGAATTATTGTCAAATACTGAGTGTTATAAAATTATGAAATGAGTGAACATTAACCTCTTAATAGGCTGAAGTGCCCCCATTGCATAAACCATTCTTACATGATCTCCTAAGCCACAGCTATCTTGGTTACTTTTCTCTTGCTGCTGAGACAAAATACCTCACTCTCAAAGTTAATGAAGTAAAGGTTTTATTGGCTCACAGTTTGTGGAATTTTCAGTCCATAATCAGCTGGCTCGAAGGCAGGGTTGTGTGGCAGAGGGACAGCAGTTCCTGGTGACAGCAGATACAAAAAGGAATAAGAGCAAAAGGGAGGAGCATGTAGACAAGACTCTTTGTGTCCCTTATATTGTATATGAGCCACACTCAACTAAGGTGGATATGGTACTTACACCTATCATCCCGGGATTGGACCATGAATCAATCATAAATTCTAGAAGCCTGCCCCATGACTTTATACGGTTTTGGGGGACATCCAGACACAAACCATAACAACAGCCCTAACTTTCTAGTTCTTTCTAAGATAAGAATTACTTTAATACATGGGGCTAAGTCAAGATATGAAAGTAGACATTAAGGTCTTTGTTGGAAGTTACAGCTAACTCACAGAAAAACATACTCTGGGCCCAAAAGTAAATCTTCCAAGGTGAAAATCTGGGGTCTCACAGTCAATCTACACACATTTCAAGCTAATGTGCAAGTCACTGTGTGGCAATATTCTAGGCCACTAAATTATTCAGTTGGAAATTTTTAAGCCAGTTATTATGCCAGCTTTTCAGGTACAATAGCCATAATTTTAAGCGACATGCAGATTTCATTTAGTGTATATGCATTCTGAAAATGACAAGATGTAGCTAGGGAATTGGTGCTCTCATGTTAGAGCATAAAATGTCTGTCCTCAGCTTAAAATATTATGAAATTTCAGGAAGATACAAATTGAGGGAAGTTTCTGTCACTCATAACACTTTGCTAGATAGTTAAATTAGTAATACCCAAGAAAAATATTTCAAATTATGTCCTTAAATATAGCTTGTTTATTAGTTTATCCTTTGTATGACTACCCACTTTCTTTACACCTTTCACAATCTGTGAAGTGAATGAGTTAAAAGTAAAATCTTTAAAGTAGCAGGTAAGGGCTGAGGATATAGCTCAGTGGCACAGCACCTGCCTAGAAAGCACAACGCCCTGACTGATTCCCAGTGCCAAATACATAATAAATAAGTAAATTTAGCAGATACATGTGTTTCAAAATCTTCAGGACCAAAAGTCCAATAACTGCAGATTTTAAGACGAGCAATATAGTTAATCATTTAGATGTCAGATTGACAAATTTTTCTTAAAGCTACTTTCTCAGAAACTATTATGTGCTTTTTACAAATACTTCAATGTGAATTTTTACTTGATCTAGTAGTATTATAAAGCAATTTTTCTTTAAAAAGAATGAGTACAATAACACTTCTAAGCACTTTTCTCAATTGTTAGTCAGTAAAATATCAACTTTTTACATCTTATTTTTCTAAAATTTAGACACCTTTCCATCCCATAATACAGGAAAAGTCTCATTAGTGGAAATTATCCAGCCTCCCTGCCACTGGTTTTTACCATGTATGAATCTACCTGTTCAAATAAAGGTTTTAGACAGATCATTGAAACTGAAGTATAAAAAGTACAATTGAAAATCAGAGATTCTATAATCAAAGAGACCAACTAGGAGCACTGCAAGGCTTCAGGAAGATGATATTGATAGCGATGATAAACAAATAAATGAGTGTTAAGCATTAAACTAAAGGAGAAAAATAAGATGTTGTAAAGAAAACATTAGGAGAGATACAAAGGAAGCAGACAGTACATTTCCTGACCAAATGAGTTAGGGAGGGAGACTAATCTAAAAAGGTTCTGATACTTTTTTCTCTAAGAAAATGAATAGAGCATCACTGAACTAGAACAAGAGAATAAGGAAGTAACTTATAAACTCTGTGCCTGGGTAACTGTGTGTCATGGCATTCTCAAGAGTGCAGTGTCACTATGTACACCATTTAATTTTATATTTTCAGATTATCCATTATTCATGTTGTCCAACAGACCTTCCTTTCTTTTTTTTTTTAATTTAAAAGAGAATAAAACAAAAGGGGGCAGTACAGAGCAGATCAGAAGAGGACAACATAGGCAACACAGTACTTTACATTAAGTCAACTGGACATCAACAGTATCTAACGCCATATCTCTTACTCTGCTATAGTTGAGCATAGTTTCAATTACAATAATATCAAACATAACACAATAGTAT
>PVJX010013249.1:0-47915 GCA_004027295.1 Dolichotis patagonum
CTGATGCCAGCCTGAAGAATGGAAAATACAAACATCACCATTAATATTAGAAAAAACCCACAAGACTTTAAGGGAAATTCACTTTAAAAGTAATAGAAGTCATAATATCATACTAAAATGCTTAATTTCTCCAATTATATAACAATTGTAAATTTGATAAGACACACACATTTTGAAGATACACACACACACACACACACACACACACACAATCTCCTCCAAGTATAATAAAGCAACCAATGATAGCCTACTATCTAGGGAAAATTAATAAATCCATCATGCTAGGGAGGAATTTTAACGTTTCAAATTCATACATTCAGTAGATAATAATCAGTAAAGATACAGAAGATTTAAAGAACACATTAATAAGTTTGTTCAAATGGGCATACAGAGAACATTGTACTCAATGCTTGGAGATTATAGCCTCTTTTTAAGCATTTATGGAACTTACGGTGAATACATTTTTAATGTAATTAAGTTAGAAATCAATTACAAGAATATAATTAGAAAAAATTGTACATTTGGAAATGAAAAATAGACTTCCAATCAACTCATAGACCAAAGAAAAATATCATATGGAAATTTAAAAATACATGGAACTGAATGTAATGAAAATATTATTTTGAAATGTTCTATATATGCAGCGAAGTTAAGACAAACCAGGGATAGGAGATGCTTGTTAATTGGAAAGAGGATTTCTTATAAACCCACAGTGAACACCGTAATTAAGGGTCAGTAGTTTCAATTCCGAGCATTAGACAGCGTTGTTGTGCCAGCTAGTCAGGGCTCTCTGGAGACATAGAACTAATCAGGGAGGATTATTGATGGGTTAGATAGATCAGAGGGCCATGGGTCAAGTTCCATAGCGCAAAGGTCAGAAAACCTGGAGATCTGATTCTTGTGCATGCATGTATATTAGAACATGAGAGAGAGAGAGAGAGAGAGAGAGAGAGAGAGAGAGAGAGAGAGAGAGAGGCAGACAAAGAGAGACAGAGACTCCTCCTTCTCTCTCTGGCTTTTGGTTGGTCTGTGCTCCGAGCTGATTGGGTGGTGCCTGCTGTCCCTCACTGGGGGAGGGCGGGTCTTCCTACTCATCTTGATTTAAATGCCAGAAACACCCCAGCAACATCCAGGAACCCTGATCCAATTGAAGCTTGGAATTAACTGTCGCAGGTGCCTGCTACCAACATTCCTACTTAAGATGGCATTGGGCAGTCATGGTGAGGGTAAGAAAACAAAAAGAAGAAGCAAAAGCATTAACATTGAAAAAGAAGAAACTAAGCAGGTGTAGAAAACCCCAAATAATCTACATATGAATGATTAGGATTAATAATAGCTTAGGTGTCTTGCTATAAAATTAATATGAAAGTAATTATATTTCCATATAAAAAGATGATTAATTAGAAAAATGTAATTTTAGAAGATACTAATCATATTAGCAATAAGAATATGAAGTAGTAATAAATTAACAAAAGATACAAATCCTTAGAGCTAAAACTCCAAAATTTTACTGAAAGAATTTATATCAGTCTTGCCAAACATGGTGGTGCACACTTGTAATCCTGGTACTCAGGAGGCTGAGGCAGGAGGATCACTGCACATTCGAGGCCAGCCTGGGCTATATAGTGAGTTCAAGGCCAGCCTGAACTACATAGTGAGACCCTGTTTAAAAAAAAAAAGGCAAAAGAAAACGAATTTACATTAGTCTTAAAACTATGCAGATACTTTTCATGTGTACCATATTTTTAAATAAGAAGACAATATTATAATATATAAATTTCTTTTTTTAACCTAGAGATTTAAAGCAAGTCCACAAGGAGTTTTGTTTTGTTTTGCTTCTTGTTCCTTGTGGAACATGACAAGCAAATCCTTATTGCTCATTGTATCTCTCATCAAAATCAAGGCTCGTTAAAAAAATCTAGAAGCAGCAGAGAAGCAGGTGGCGGGACTGTCCCTGTGACAGATCAAATCTTCTTATAAATGATTGCAAGTTCAACTTTGTTAAACTTAAAAACATCTCTGTCAGATGCTACCTTGAAGAGTGTGTACAGATGGTACAGATGGCAAGAGGAGATTTGCAGTATATAACCACAGAGGGCTTCCAGAATCTGGAATAACTCGAATGGCGCAGTGAGAACAAACAAATGACTAAGTGTGCATGAGATATGGGCAGGTGTTTTACAGGAGGGGAAAACATCTGACTCAGTGTCGTATGAGAAGACGCCTGGTTTCAGTGCTGAGTGTGTTCCCCAAAAGTTCATGTTGGGACCAGGTACTTGGGGCCCAGGCCAGGGCCTTCGGGAACAGGCCTGTGTGTTTCTCAGGGAATGAGTCAGCTCCTTCTGGAGTTTGGTCGCCTTTTCCTTCTTCCCTTGTCTCCTCACTTTGTCTGCTTCCTGTGTGAACTGATGCAGCAAAGCCGAGCAGGTGCCAGTACTGTGCCTCTGGTTATACTGAACTCCAGAACTGTGATCCAGAATAAACCTGTTTTCCTTTATAAATCACTTAACCCTAGGTGTTCGGATACAGCAACAGAAAATGGCACTGAGGAATCACAAAGGGGAACCACAATGAGAGATCCTTTCAGAGTCAAATTGGCAACAGCAAGAACGTTGACAGTTTCAAGTGCTGGCGAAGCCCAGGAACACTTGTGAATTGCTAGCAGAAGTATCAACGAGTATAGTGTCTTTGGAAGACCACGTAGCATCACTTAGTATACCTAGGAAAGCTGACAGAGTGATGGCGCTGGCATTTTTGATCTCTAGGTTTAAAGGCTATTTTCCAGCTAGGTTTCATTTTCAGGGAAACGCGTTATTAAGGATTCTGAAAAAGAGAATGGAGTAAAGAAGCAAGCCATAGGGCAACCTGCTCGGGACCCCTTCTGTCTCTCTTCAGACAGAAGCTTTCTCTCAATAAATATATTCTACTCATCAAAAGCAAAAAAAAAAGAAGAAGAAGAAGCAAGCCATCGGTGAATTTGGAGCAGTATGACTGTATTGATATTAATATCAAATCAGAATTAACCAACACTTTTTGTGGGGGAGGGGGTGTGTTCATAGGAGACAAGAGAAGACAAGAGAGAACAGCTAATTGAAAAATCAAGTTCTACGATTTCTAGGGAAAAGAGGAGACTGTGATCTGGGTGAGGTGCATGGGTCAGACTTTATTTTGCTCCTTAATGATGAATGTACTACTGTTCATTTTATCCTTAGTCTCTAACCCACGCATAAGCTTTTTATGCCTTTCTGCATATGAGGTTGTTTGCAATTAAAAAAAAATTAGTCATGGGGCCAAAAAGCCTGAGATGGTCAGGTGAACAAGATATAGAAATGTGAGGTACTGCTTAGCAAAGATCCCAGGACTTGACACCTTACCCACGTCTCCTGAAGGCAGACCACTGCCCTGAAGTCAAATTCACAGTGTTTCCTCTCTGACACGTGTTCCTTCCTGCCCCGCTGCAGTTTGGCAAGGAAAAGAAAGCCCTGTCTCTGTTTCTGTTTCTGTCTCTATCTCTGTCTCAGTCTGTCTCTGTTTCCTAATGAGATTGCAATTCTTGGTCACCTGCTTGTTACGACATCTGGTCCACCCTCTGTTCCACATATTATGATGCATTTCACTTTACCCTTCCTGGAAGGGCCAGAGGAATTAGCCTCACACTGTAACACCTGTGAGTCCAGGTTGGCTCCTACGGCAGAGGACGGTTATAGTTCTGACCCTGTCCGGCCAGCATCGAGGATTGCCTGAGAAGCTCAAAGTGACCAGGGCAGACCTGAGCCCCTGCTGTTACCAGTGGCCTTCAGGCAGTGACTGCAGACCCCAGGACCTGGGGTGAATTCTCACCTTCCGGTCACGGGGTGGCTTGGGTGGGTTGGACAGGTGTTGTCACACTGTTGTTCCGCCTTGAGCATGTCACCTGGCTGTGAGGTGAGCCTTTGGACTTCGGAGTGGAGCTGAGGGTTGGCACGGGAGTGGTGCAATGGGGGTGCAGCTGGTGTCTCTGCATCACTCAGCAGGGGTCGGGAGACAGAGGAGGACTTCCGGATTTATTTCATGCTTTCTGTTTTCTATTTTTGTGCATTTGCTGTATGCATATCTTAAATAGGTCAGAATGTAATTTGTAAGTGCATATGTAAGGGGACACACTCTGCCAATCTTACTGATAGGCTCAATGATCCAAAAGGCCAAGGTTGCACGTTGCATTGCCGAGGCAGGGCATGCTCTTGCATCCGGGAGACCTTCTTAGAGCTCAAAGACACAGCCACTTAGGCAAACTAATCTTGCATTAAGCCCTAATGCCTATGCCATTTAAATCTGCATGGAGATAACATTTTCATGCAGACGGCTGAGTATGTCGAGGTCGACTCTATATATATGTACTGCCCACTGTCCCTCCAGCATGGATTATTTCAATCTGTCCTTATTACCAGGCAGAGTCTTTCCACTCACTTCTGAGAATCTAAATTTTTCCTCCGGCTCCCACCAGACCTTATTTGTCACTTCATGATGGCCTCGTCCAGATATTTCAGGCAGGCATTTTATGAGGCTAAAGCTTTCTGTATCTAAATGGTGATATTTGTAGCAAGAAATAACTGACCAAGAGAATTGACATTTATTTTAAGTTTTGCATGCATTTGTTTATTTGCAATCATTCATTCCAATGCTGATTCAGTTTAAACTAAAAAAAAAAAGTCTAGACTCCTAGAGACAATGAGACCTAGGTTTGAATCCTGCCATGAATCATTGCTATGACTTTGGATAATTTCCTGTTTTTAGACTCCTTTACATCCATTTCCCCACTAGAAAACTGAAGGTGTTGATGACCTTGGAGAGCTGTGGGAGGAGTAACAATAATGTATGTGAAGCACTTGCCAGGGTCCAGGGCTTGGCAGACACTTAATAAATAGACAATTTTACAGTTATTGTTATTTTATTGATATTGCACCAAGTGCTAGTCTAAACCTGACAAAGCAAAGATGATAAGATACGGTTCTTGCTGCAAGGACACACACACACACACACACATGCACGCACATGCACGCACATGCACGCACATGCACACATACACATGCTGAAAACTATCACTGACACAATTGATGGATGGGATAAAGAAGTGAATCAGCATAGGCAAGCTTGTGATGGAAAACATTGCTCTCTTAGCCCTGCCATCCCCAGCCCTAGTACCATTCTTCTACGGAAGCCATACCCGAGGTTTCTATTTTTCATTCTGTGGTCTATACTGCAAAGGCTGGAACTGCTGTTTTGTAATCTTGTCCATGTTAGGACTCCCCCATCCCAGCTTTGTTCTGACAGTTGAGGGTTAATAAATCTCATGCCTCTGTACTCCGTGCCTTTGTCTTCCCAATGTTTCATGATTATATTAGTCTTAAAACCCCTCTATTATTGTTACTTTTAACTTCCAAGAATATGCTCCCAGTAATATGCTATTTCTTGTTCTACCAGCTGCATCAGTATTTCATTCTGAACTCCAAAATGTAAGGTTAACATTCCTTCTCTTTCATCTCTTACCTTCTTTAAACACATAATTCAGTTCTCTAGTATGCAATGAATAAAAAAAAATCTACCAAGTTTACCAAGCTTACAGTATTGGGGACCTGGCCTAGATCTCCAATCTCCTAAATGAGTGTATGGTGAAGGCTTAAATAAGTGAGATAAGTGGTTTGATTTTAGGGCTCCAGGAAGATCAAAACCCTCTGCAGAGTTCAAGACTCTGGTGGCTAAGACAAGGAATGCCTCTGGGTGGCCCATATTTATTTTTTTCAAACAAGGAAGGGGTTAGAGTGGAAAACACAGGAACTAAAGAGACCTTGGGAGTGGTTCAAGGACTTTGCCAAGTAACAAATTATGTCTAATTTAGATGAACTATCTTATGTTAATTTCAGAGAAATATCTTAGGGGAAGATCTTCATTTTGCATTTCACTGCAGGAGTGAAATGCTTGTAGCTGCAGTCTTTATTCAGTTAATTGGAGTTGGGGCCAAGTGTCCTCATCTGTGACCTTATCTTGCCCTTAGAGGTGTCTCTTTGTTCTCAGATTGGCCGAGTTGCCCTGGCCATGCTGCAGCCCTGCACGTGTGTTCAATTTCCAGTTTCAATGGCTCCCAACATTAAAGTTTTAGCATAATTCTGTCAGTCACACCTTTGATTCTATGCTGTCAAGGTTCCTAAGATTCGTACTCAGCATTGCCCTGTTTTTCTCTTAGATTCTATAAAGGCTTGCCTGCTTCTCTACAGTTGGTTAAAAAGTTATAATCCACAGAAAAGGCATTTACATTGTTATGACCAATTAATTTGCCATGACAGGGTGGGAAAATGTACTGGGACACCATGTTCTTTCCCATAGGTTCAGTGCCAACCTATTACCTGCTCAAAAGAGAGAAATCATAGTATTCTTGAGGACAAACTTTTTGTTTTCTATCTATTCATCATTATCATTGCACTGTATTTGTATTACTATTTCTTTGTGCAGCCTTTGATCTTTCTGACATGTTCATCGTTACCTTTATTTTTCTCCTACCTTTGTCTTTCTGTTTTTCTGTCCTTTCTCACAAAAAGAATATGTCCACATCTCAGCCTCAGGTTTACTAAACCCCTCAAACATCAGATGCCAAGGTCTGTGTCTTCCTCCAAAGTTCTACCTGAGTTTGGACTTGTGGCATCACGGTCATCCTGAGACTTTCAGTAGAACTTTCCTAGGCTGGCATGCTGTTTATGGCACCCACATCTTTCTCTTTCTGATTTGCTCCCATTTGTTTTGATGCAGCCCTAGGTGCTATGTTGAGAAAGTCAGAAGTAAGTTTTTGAGGGGTTTGTCTGTCCCAAAGGTCTTTACTTAGATCAATCACATTTGACTGGTAACTTGGCTGGGTACGCAATTCTGTCTTCAAGCATAATTTTCCTGTCAGTTTCTGCTGACATGCAGGAGAGCTTAGAAGAAGACTGGAATTGGTGTGCTCCTCATTCACTGTATCCCATCACTCTGCCCTCCTCAGCACAGTGGAAGCGTCACAATCTTTCCTTAGGTTTGATATCATGTGTGTAAGTGGTGGCTTTTTCAAAAAGTTAATCATGCTGGGCAAAAGTCATTTTCTGATGGTGTACAACTTTCATTTTGAGGTTTTTTTTTCACTTTCCTTTAATACCTATTATTAATTAGATAATAGGACTCCTAGATTTATAGACACTCTTTTTCTGTATCTCATCTTTTCTGTCATATTTCTTATTTATTTGTGTTTTGGCGTCCTATTGTAGCCCTTATAATTTTAGGATGGGCTGGAGATTTGAGCCTGCCTTTTGGTCTTTCCTTTTGTCATTTTTCTTTATTTCCTTGGTTTGAGTGGTGTTCAAAAGCTTCCTCTGGGTGTGTGGCGAATCACCTCCTGCACCCTCAGCTCCTGGAGCAGTCTCAGCTCCCCACCCTTATAATTTTAATTTAGCTTTTTAAAATTCCAAGCTTTCTTATTTGTTCTTTCTAAAGGATAGTATAATCTTTCAGTGTGTATGTAAGCATAAAATATGTCTCTGTGTTTATTGAGTTTTGTATTTTATTGAGAGTTTTCTTGTTTGCTTATGATTTAAGATACAGCTTCCCAAATTATTCTCAAATCAATATTTCTTTTAGTTTTACACTACTTTTCTATTTTTTGGTGCTGTTTGTTTTCTAATGGGTATCTCTGCTGATTATTCAAGGTTTCCCACACATTCCTAGCGAAATCCCTTTCTGCTTGAGTTCCTAAGTGGGCTTTTGCTGTGAGCAAGGGGGACTGTGATTATTTCCTTACAATTATCTGGGCTCTTTCAGATGAGGGGAAAGACCTGGATAGTTTATAAAAGTAACTATGGGTCTGCTTTCACTGACTCTCTTAATGCCACCCTATAAAACCAAATATGCTCCGATTAGGTAGAAAAAAATCTGGTCGGAGTTACTGAGAAGCATTTTAAAATATAGTATGATTATTTACAGGGCCTTTACCTGAGCTATGAAAATGTCGCATTGAATGGACAGACAAGAATGATGCTTCTGTACCTCTGAACACTCTAGGATCCCATTTCTATAGTCTTAACGACACTGGAGTTCATTACTTAACAGGCATGCCTGTTTTGTGAAGATACAGCCTTCAACTCTAGCCCAAAACTCTGACAAAATTAGATTTAGCGAGTTGTCTTTTATTACCAGTTAGAAAACAGATGGGGATTCCTTTTCATACTTGTACATACAAGACGTAGGGGCTTTAAAATTCCATGGAAACACATCAAATGGCAATAATAACACTTCTATTAGATCATTGCCAAATTCAAAAGAGACACATATGTAAACCTGTTTTACAAGCAGAAAGACACACTACGTCGGAGTGCATTTTGGAATTGCTTTACCAGTGTCAGCATCTCAAACCATTTCTTTCGCAAAAACAAAACAAACACACGAAAACAATAAAAGGCAAGCAACTTTGGCTCGAGCCTCGCCTGCAGGTGTCTGGATCGTGTTCCCCGTGCCCGACTGTTGGTTACAGGCTCAGATGTCCTCACAGATGGTGACACACGTCCACGTCCCGAGCACACAGCCTGCACTCGAAGCCAGGTGCAGGGGGTTGGGGGAGCTTCTGCGCATGCGCCCTGGAGTCAGTTGGGCCTTACAGGGACTTCCGGCCCAGCGCCAAATAAGACCTTGATCGCTTCCCGCGTAGGTTGGTGTCCGGGATGAAAGCTGCCAGATTGGAAGGAAGCCCTCTGCAGCAGGCCCTACTTTACCTGCCTTCCTGCAGAGGCGTCCAGTGACCGAGCCAGGTCGCTTCCAAGGCTGCACTGCCGGGGTTGCAGCAGTCTGCACCGCATCTACGAGGCCACAGGCCCCGGGGGTGGAGTGGGCCCCAGAGAGGACCAGAGGACACGCAGGGCACGGGTCATGGCTACTCTGGCCAAAAGCCGGGCTCCATCCAGACTCCCCCGGGGACTCTGGCCTGGTGAATGATTAGATTGGCCGATCGATGCGTTCCAGACCGCATGGCTGCTCCAGTCATTGACGTGGCCTTATCTCCCCCTGGTCACCCCTGCTTCCCTCTGAAGCCGGTCGTGGCCCTGCCGCCCTGTCCCCCAGAACCTGCTGCTGTTGCCCTTTGTAGTCACCATGCGCCTTGTGCACTTGCCAGAAGCTCCAGGCCCTCGCTGGACCAGGCCCCCCACCCCGTCTAGAGTCCTCCAGCTGCCCGCTGACTCCAGGGCCAGTCAGCCTTGCTTCCCATGACCACCCAGGGCCTCCAGGACAGCCCTCCAGCCCCCGCGAATGTGAAGTGTCACGGCTCCCCCACGCTCATGCTCCTCCCTTTTGCTCCTGCGGCCCCCACCTGAGATGCCTGCTGCTTATTTTCGAGTTGAGATCTGGAGGTGGGCCTTCCGTCCCATGTTCTCTGGTACCACAGCTGCAGCCCTCCAGAGCTGAGATTCATCCAGCCCTGGGCAGGAGTGGGGCGCCCCCCCAAGGGCTTCTCACAGTGACTTCGCTCCACCCTCAGGACCCCTGAGGCGGGCCCAGGTATGCCTAAGCCCGGGTCCTGCTTTGCACAGTGTTTGTGAGGCGGCCCTCTTCCACACTACAAACAGCTCCACTACAAACAGCTCTGTGGCCCTGGCTGGTGGGACAGTGTCTCACTCCTCTTTGCTGTCTTCCGTGATTCTATCCCTTGTCAGTGCTGAATGGAAGTTCCAGGAAAGGTGGGTCCTTCTGCATAAAGGGCCACCTCCTCCCCTGCCCCTAAAGAAGTCCCCAAAGCAGAAATGGGGAGCCCTAACTCACCCCACCCACAGGGCAGGTCGCAGGTTCCACGGGCTTCCATCATGGAAAAGGAATTTCGGGATGGGCCAGGGGAAGCCTAAGGCGATCTATTACTATTAGGCAGAGAGAAGGGAGGGCAGCCTGGGGCTTTGAGGTGGACTTGGGGGTGTCCAGGCGATCTAGGATGTGTTTGCCTAGTGTCTGGCAGGCTATGTCAGAAGGGAAACTCCATCTACATGTTTTTGAAGTTGGGTTTGGTACCCTCTTTTCTTCAGGACAAAGTGCAATTTATAGGTGAGAAGCATAAATCTGGGCCTACTGCGTCTTTCAGAAAAAAATTTTTTCTGGAGTGAGTTTGACTATTTTTTTTTTTTCAGCTTTCCTTAAAAGTGTGATTTTAAATGACAATTTTCCTGTCTCCTGTCTGTAGTTTTTCCACCCTACCTCGAAGGGGTGGCAGCCCCTGGGTGGGGCTTCCTGTGGCCTGCAGGGTGGTAGGACTTGCTCTTGCTCCCTCCAGCCCTGAGCCTGAGGGCTTTTGACTCCTTCACTCTGTCACTGGCCCCTTCCTGGCTGCCTGCTGCCTAGGGCTCCGGACCAGAGCTCTGGACCCATGCCCTGTGCCCGCTCTCTGCTCTGCAGAGCTGCGCCATCCCCTTCCCTCTCCCAGGAGGCTTCGCTTGTCTGCCCCCCCTTTCCCCTGTGACATGCATCTTCCTGTCTGTGACTCGGCACCTTTGTCCAGTCCTGAGGGGAAGTGAGGTCCAGCTCAGCTGTCCTCCTCTGCTCTGTCCTTGTGGCCTGTGCACCTGGTGCCATGTCAGCCTCTGAGATGCAGGCTGCGGGCCATCGATCCTCCCTCTGCTGCCAGGCGTCTGTCAGGGGCTTATTCCGTGTGGGGCTGAGCTGCCACGGTGCAGAGTAATGGTCCCCACCTGCCTGGCCCCTCTGGTCCAGATAATGTGCTGTGGTTGGCATGTGCCATCACCCTGTCTCCTCGCCTGGACTGTTAGTTCCTTGCTGGCAGGAAGCTTATTTCCTGCTCCTTTTGTGGCCTTCACACAGCTTAATACAGTGCAATGCAGACCGAGCAGCAATGGGAAATGTAAAGTGAGTGACAAAGCACTGACAGTTCAAGGCGCACTTGTCACATGTGCCATCATGCCGTTTAATTGAATCTGAGTCCCATGGGGTGAGCAGGACAAGACTGAAGCCTATGGGATCTGAACAGTTTAATGAATGGATGCTTCTAAAAATCCATATTCAGTCTGTAGTGCCCTACATTTATTAAGTGAGGACTGGGAAAGTGCCTTTCTGTTTTTTCTGTGCAGAACAAGGGGTGTGTGTGACATTAAAAATGTTAATTTTTATTGAACATGCATTTATTTAAAAGAATAATATGGAAGGACTTCCAATGGAAAGAAAAATCCCTTTCCCTGCTCCTTACCTCCTAAGATAGCTAATTTTATATGTTAAACTGACAGGGGCCAAGGATGCCCAGGGGTTTAGTGAAACATTTCTGGGGGCCTGTGAGGGCGTTTTTGGATAAGGGTCACATTCTTGTTGGCAGATCATATGACAAAGATCACCCTCTCTGCTGGAGGTTCTCATCCAGGCCCTTGAGGACACATCAGAACAAAAGGCCAAGGAAGGCAGGACCTGCCCTCTGACTTGAGCTGGGCACTATGCTCTTCCTGTCTTGGGCAGTACAGGGCGCCTGATTGGACCGGAAATCACATTGCAGGTTCTCCTGCTTCTTAGGATTTTTAGACCCAGACTGGACCGAAGCCACCACCCCTCCTGGGTCTCAGGCTTGGAGACGGCAGGTCAGGGGACTTCTCAGAAGCCCATTCCTTAAAATCAATCAGTCCTGTTGGTTCTTTTTCTCCAGAGGACTCTGACCGATGTACCCCCTGTACTGCTTCCCACAAAGAACTAATTTTAACTTTCAGGTCATGTTGCTTTGAGAGCACATGAATAATTGTGGGCAGAGACCAGATCTCTCTTGCTGCTCCTTGACTCTGGGCCGAACCATGACCTCCTCTGCCCAGTAGCATTGGGGAGAAGGCATATCTATCTATCTATCCATGTATTTATTTATTTTTGGTACCAGGGATCAAACTTATGACCTCATGCTTACCAGGCAAATGCTTGAACTGCTGAACTAAATCCCCGGCCCTCAGAAGACATATATATTTTGCAAATTCAAAGGCCTGGAAGCCTGTGTCAGTCAGTGCTTACCAGAGAAACATACAATGCGAAATATAAGACTTTACAAGATTGTCTTACAATGGTCAACTGTGGGAGAGCGCAAAGGGGCTGTGTGCGCTGGAGTCGAAGGCCTGGAGCTCACTGTAGTGTCCCATGCGAACCCATATCAGGGAGTTGGAGGGTCTGCGCTGGAAGCCAGGAGACAGCGCCCAAGGTGAAGGCAAAGACTTGAGCTCCTCAAAGAAACAGAAGCGGCCTTTCTTCCTTTCCCTTTTATTCCACTCAGGCGATGAATCTATTGGTTGGTTCTAATTTAGCGGGATATGAAATGATGGACTGGCTGATTATTTTCCTATGTACTATGGAGATATTATTTCATGTCTTATCCAGATGTCACTGAGATTTCTGGTCTTAGTTTAACTTTATTTGTAGGCAGTCTGTCCCTTGTTACTTTTAAGTTCTCTCTCTCTCATTTTTTAACTTAGCCTGCAAGTTTGTGCTTTCTGTATCTGTAGAGTCATTTTCAGATAATCTCAGTACAGATTTGAGAATTCTGGAAAAATCTCACCCATTATCTTTCCAAATATTGCCCTCCTAATCCCTCTGTTTTGTTCTTTTGGAACTCTTATTACTGCACTTCAAAGTGTCTCAATCGTTTTTTCCATGAGTCTTGTGGATATTTTCACCTCTTTAACTTTCTGTGCTGAATTTTGGGCAGATTCAGTCATTCTTGTCTACCATTTTCTTCCCTGAAATGTATAACCAGTGACTGAACTCATTGTTAGTTTTTTTTAAAAATTTGTAACCTGCGGGCCAGAGGGTTTTTAGCTCAGCGGCACAAGTGCCTGCCTGGCAAGCACAAGGTCATGAGTTCAATCCCCGGTACCAAAGAAAACAACAAAAAAAGACTTTCTAAATAAAAAAATTAACTGCAAAACTCCAAACTGGCTGTAAATTTGTAACCTGCAGAGTCCACCAAAGAATGCACAAACATTTCAGGAAAAGAAAACCGCATAGAAATATTTTAATACTAGATTTATTGAGATCTCATGAGATTCATACAAGTTACCTTTGTCCTCTACGATTGACCGTGAGCTTCCAGACATTTATTAGTACAGTGAACTGCTGCTTTGGTGACTTTGGTCGTTGAAGTGCTGCAGGTGCATTTTCAGTGTCTTCTCTGAAGGCTGGCAGTGCTGTGAGTTTTCTCTGATACACGACAAACTCCAGAGCATATGAGGATGTAACAGCATCTGTTGGAAAACCATCACACTATCTTTCTTTTCCTGAGGTGTATATACATTTTTTTCTGGTCAGAATGTGTTTTTCAGGTCTTTCTCTTTACCTATTTTCTCTTACACATGCTTACGTTTTTAGATTGTTTTAGTACCAGAAGTTGTTGAAGTTCAAAGTCCTGAAGTTTTTGTTTGACAACACAGAGCAGGGGGAGGGACCACCTTTTCACAGTGCTGCTTGCCTGTTCGTGCAAAGCTACTTGACTCATTTTTTGAGGGTTTGACTTACTAATAACCCACACAGCAAATATTTTGACTTCTCAGTCGTATTAGCCTGGGTCCAATCAGGAGACAAACTGTGCAATAATAGATCAGTTTAATAGAAGGAATTATTTGGTTGTGACAAGAGAGTGACTAAAAGGAAAGAGAAAGCTAAATTAGGACTTTGAGTGAAAGTGGGCACCTGAGGAAGGAGGGGCGGGCACAGGGTCACTGCAGTGTGGGCCCAGCCTCACTGCGAAGCTCACAGGAAGCCAGGGAAGCCGGCCCAGCTGCTGACCACGGCTGCTGCACTGCACGGAGGGATTCAGAACGGCATTGGGGAGGTGACTTTCAGGGCTGAGGGCTTCTGTGTCGGGCGGGGGGAGTGGAAGGATAATCACCAGATCTAACCAGGGCCAGGGCGGTGAGGGACTGTCCCCCTACATCCACACTACTGACCACCCAGGCAGCAGACACTACAAACCCACACACATCCAACACACGGGAACCTTCCTTCAGCAGTGTCCCTCCTATACCCCTCCTGACAAGGCCAGTATGACATCCACTGTGAGAGAAATGCTTAAGGGAATTGATTTTTTTTTCAGTCTTTTTGAGACAGGGTCTTGCTATGTAGTCCAGGCTGGCCTTGAACTCACTATGGAGCCCAGGCTGGCCTTCAACTCACAGTGATCCTCCTGCCTCAGCCTCCCGAATACTGGGATTACAGGCATGATCTTTTCTCACAAGTACTAACAGGTGAGTTTGAAGCTGAGAGGAAGCAAGTTGATGAATGCTTTGATGCATCTGTCCATCAGCACTGGCATTTATCCTCCTGCAGAATGAAGGTGAGCCTTTCTCCAGAGGTGCCTCCCTCTGCGAGTTTAGGTTTTGTGCAGCTGCACTTTCCCCACCCCACCCCTTCACAGGACATCTTTCCTGGCCTCACAGGGCCTGAATATCCCCTTGTGCCACTTTGTCACCGCCCAGTCAGCTCAGCACCTAGACTTCCTTGCACATTTCCTTTTCCTGGCCATTGCTTGGAAATTTCCTGTTTTTGCATTGCACAAGGCAGAGTGCCTGGCAGTCTGGAAGCATATTTCTCAGCTGCCTTTGAGGGAAGACCTTACTCTGTTCCTCTGTTGACTTCACAGTATTTTGTTTTGCAACTTTGTGGACTAAGTTAACTTCTTGAGAGGCATGCTAAAAGGTTTCAAATGTAAATAAAATAATGCTCGCTACAAGTTGTGTCATTCTGTTTTAGTGTGTCATCAGACCACGGCTGCTAATTTCTGAATAGCTCATGCTTGGAGGAGGGGTGGCTCAGCGGTTCTTCCATGTGACTCTCATACATGCGTTTAAATAACACTCCAGAGATGGATTCGTACCAGCGGGAAGGCTCTTAATTTCCACCTCATACTTTGGGCTCAGCATACTTTGGTGGGAACGAAGCCAATTTCCATTTCATTAGTTATGTAAGATGCTACTTATCTCCTTCATATTAATTAGATCCACATTTTTAAAAAATTTATTTAAGCAGTATCTTAGTACAGTATATAGGATGGGCTGTACATGGGTTTTTCTCTCAGTTAAATCTTAGAGGCTGTTGTATTATTTTACTGGGAACAATTTATGTCTAGAAATTTAAGGAGACTGTTCCCTGAGCTCCTGACAATGTTGCATACACCTCTGCTGTATTTCCTACTGGTTGCATCGCAATTTTTGTTGACTTATCTGACATTTTCTTCAAATTGGGAGATGCATTCAGGTGGAATCTTGTTATCTGTCCCAGCCCCTAGTAGAGCTACAGAAAGCAGATGATAGTTAAATATTTGTTGAATAAAATACTTACTTGCCTATGATCATCCAAGCAGGAACAACTCCACATAACTTATTTGGGGAATCATCATACTCCAGGAGTTTATTTGCAGCGAAATGGATGTGAGGAATTTGTGGGTGACAAATTAAGCAGATTCTGGAATATTTTCTAAACCATGCTTGGATTTGGGAATTTTTTTTAAGGCCATGAGAGACCGTTCAGGAGTTTTATCTGAAGGAAAAGAGGATCAGAGGTATGTTTTGGAAAGATCGCTTGGTTGATTTTATGCAGACTATGTAACCCTATAAATGGCTCTTCTGAGATATTGACGGAAGGAGGATGGATGGAAGAATCAATGAAAGGGGATGTTTTAGTTACTCTCTGGTTGCTGAGACAACATACCTGACACCTAAAGTTAAAGGAGGACAGATTTATTGCAGCTCACAGTCTGTAGAGGTTTCCGTCTGTAGTTGCCTGGTTCCGAGGCAGGGTGGCATGGCAGAGGGACATCGCAGAGCAGGCAGGAGGCAGCAGCCACAGCAGGCCTGCCTTCCTTCTGTCCCTGTCTATTCTAGCCTGCAAGCCCATACCCAGAGAGAGGCTTCCGTTAGCCACGCTCCCCAACCCCAGCATCACACTCTT
This sequence comes from Dolichotis patagonum, assembly GCA_004027295.1. NCBI lineage: Eukaryota > Metazoa > Chordata > Mammalia > Rodentia > Caviidae > Dolichotis > Dolichotis patagonum. The sequence goes on from PVJX010013249.1 coordinate 15,952, forward strand.
AACCACGCTCACACCCCCCCAAGCCAGCCACCTTTGAAATTTTCCACCTATGAGCACATGAGGATTCAGGGGACATCGAGATACAAGCCATAACAGGGGTCCACCTTGGATTAGTTGTCTAGCAGGATGCTGGCTTGGAAGGTTCTATGGACCTAATTGTGTTCTATTAATTCACAGACCTCACTCCTACCTCTGACCCCTCAGCATGTGACCTTCTGGAGATCCTGCTTCCAAAGAGGTAATTAAATTAACATGAGACCATCTGAGTGTGCCTTAATCCAATCTGACGTGTGACCTTATAAACAGAGTAAATGAGGGCATGGAGAGACCCCAGGGGGATTTGGGGCACAGAGAGAGGACTCTGGAGGAGGCGGCATTGTATCTGCAGCTGTCTGCAAGCTGCAGAGAGAAGCGTCAGAGGAAACCAGCCCTGATGCGCCTGGGACTTCCAGCGCCATGAGAAAAGACATTTCTGTCTTTAAAGCCCATGCAGTCTGTGATATTTTTTTCACGCCAGCGCCGGCAGATTCACGGAGCAGAGCCGTCCATGACCACGTCTGTCTCCAGCTGCTGAGTGGCGGCGGAGAGCCTTTGCTCCCCACTGATTGGAGGGCTCTAGAGAACTGGCAAGACGCGGTGGGAGGACTGACGTCAGACACGATCATGTCCTCACAGGCAGATGGAGCTCTCAACATCTGCCCGGGGCTTCCTGGTTTAAAGATGTCAGTAGGTTCTGGTCTAAAAGGAGCAGAGTCCAATAGGTAGAACCATGGGATATTTTCCAGCTTTCTGGGTCTTTATTAATTACTTAAGGTATTTACTTAGCATTTATTAAACATGTGAATGTACTCTGCACTTAGGCAGATAACCAGACCTTACTCTTGAGGTTAATTAGAGCAGCCCAATTAATTAATTGACTGATTAGCCAGTTAATTACTATTAATTAGACATTGTATTGCCCTTTGCGAGTTAACAGTCTAGTGAAGAAGACAGAAATGGATACAGATAATTACAAAATAACAAGCAGCGAGATAGTAGAGGTATCTGTGGTATGGGGAGTAGGGGCTATGGCAACAGTGTACCCCAACAATAGCAAGTGGTGTTTAATGGGTGTTGAAGTATGTGTAGGAGCTCATCAGGATGACAGACATGCCAAGGCAGCAGAGCATTCTGGGTTGTGCCAAAAGCCCTGGGGTGAGGCTCAGAGGTTCACGAGACAGTGCACATGGGGACCGCAGGTAGCACGATGCAGGGAGGTGGGCACAGACAGTCCACAGGAACGGGACCTGGAGAGCAGCGGAGGCCTGGCTTCTGTGCGCATGGGCTGGACACTGGTTCTGTGGGCAATACAGGCTGGGCTAACACAATGTCACCCACGTGGTGGGGAAGAAGGATCCTTCATTTTGAGAGTGAGTCACTTTCCGGAAGTTTCTGCAGCTGGCGAACAGTGGGGGGCAGGAGGCTTGGCTGCTTGGATGTCCTGTTGGAACCCCCAGTCCTGCCAGGGTGGCCCACGGGCCGTGTCAAAACTGAGGGTCCAGCTGGCGCTGTGGTGCTAGAGTGGGGTATCACTCAGCTTTCAGCTGGTGGGAGGAAAAGCTGAGAAATAAACTTATAAAGAAGGCAGATGCATTGTGGGTCACAGTTTCAGAGGTTTCAATCCATGGCTACTTGGGTCCTGTTGCTGTGGGTCTGTGACAGTACAGGACATCATGGCGGGAGCTGGTGGAGAAGGAAGCTGCTTATTTCCTGGCAAAGCACAATGAGGCAGGAAAGGGCCATTGTCCCAATGTCCCTTTTGAGGGCACGGTCCCCAATGATTTAACTTCCTTCCACCAGGTCCCTACTACCTCCCACTAATGCCACAGGCTGGTGACCAAGTCTTAACACATGACCTGGGGGGTGGGGGTGGGCATTTAGCATCCGAGCCCTAACAGGGTGCAGCCGAAGCAGAGCCCACTGGCTGGGGCCCTTGGTGGGGCTTCCTCCTTCCTTCTCAACCCCTGCAGGCCTGGTGATCCTGGCCTCCCAGTGAGCTCTGTTCCTTGTAACCAAGGACCGTGCAAATGCAATGGCAGAAGGGTATTCACCCAGGAATTTTGCAGAGTTCTACCCCCAGAGAGCGTCAGCTGTAATTAGAGCAGCTCTGCTCCTCTGGATTAGGCAGCAGGCAGGAATAAGGACGAAGACAGACAGAAACAAGGAGATGAAGCAAATTCCAGCGCCACAGGAGATCAATTAGAATATTGCAGACTGAAAGTGACACATTGCATTTGTGAGTTTTTTCTCTTAAAATCATTGTAGCGGTTCTTCTAAATACATCTGCTGATTAGATTTTAATTTTGTCTCGAGACTACTTGGTTCAGTGTTCTGATTATTAGAGACTGTTTGCTATGGGTTAGAGAAATCGGAGAACACTTTTCTTGGTTTTCTGTGCACCATAAGCTTTCTGAGGTGAGAAAGCCTGATTTTGTTGTCACTAAAGAATTTCAGTTCCCAATTACCTGATGAGATACGGCTCTGGGCTGGGAGGCAGGTTCCAGTACAGAGTTTGAACCATTTCAAAATCTCCTCACAGCCCCACAGTTTTTATTTTGCCTTAAATTATTAACTTACTGGGAAAGATACCCAAAATTATTTAGAAAATTAAGTAACAGATATGAACAGAATGATTTATTTTGACACAATATTTTACAACACAGCATTTGATTTAGATTTCTTCTTTCAGTTTTTAAAGAAAATATCATACAATATAATTGCCTTTTCCCTTTCTGCTATATAGTCTTTGGGGTTTTTTTTCTTTTTTCATTTTTTATTGTGGTGTATACAGTAACAAAAGCTTATCATCTTTCCTCTCTTTAAATGATGTCAGTACATTCATACTGAGATGAGTCGTCACCAATGTCCATTTCTAGAACTTTCCATCTTCTCACGATGCAATCCCATGCCCCTTAATGAATGAGCATTAAATATCCCTCCTCCGGGTCCCTGGCTAACAGCGTTCCACACTCTGACTTTGTGCAGTTCAGCTATGTGAATTTAATACCTGTGCAGATTCCTGTGATGGTCCCTGCAGCGGGCGTGGCGCACCCTGCCTCCCCCCGTTGCACACCTCTGGTGCGCTCTGCCTGTCTAATCCCGGCTGCCCCGGCAACCACCAGTCTGTTCTCTTTTGCTGCAGTTCTGTCTCCCCATATACATCGCCAACAGAGTTGTAAAGCATGTGCCTTTTTTTTTTTTTTTTGGTACCAGGGATTGAACTCATGACCATGTACTTGCAAGGCAGGCGCTTATGCTGCTGAGCTAAATCCCCGGCCCTTGTATGTGGCATTTTAACAAGGGTTTCTCATACACAGTGTGATGCTCCATGTCCCTCCCAAGTGGTCCTGTGCCTCAGTTGCCCACTTGGTTACTGTATCCAGTCCTGTTCCTTTCCTTCTCCAAAGGTAACCACTTTCCCGAGATCAATGTTTGAGTCTCATGAATACGTTTACAGTTTTAATCATATATATTCAGCCACAAAACACTATACTGTGTGCTTTTTCTTTCCTATAGTTTCTAATTTAAATATATAGCACCATATCGTGCAAAACATGGTATAAACGGCTTTTATAACCAGCATTCTGTTTTTGAGGGATATCCATTTTAGGACTATACCATGAACATTCACTGCTGCAACACATTCTGTTATGTGAATATTTCATGGATATCACGAATTTGCACATGTACTTCTGGGTGGATGCTCAGTCCTTCTCTGCTCTCTGCGTCTTTGTCCCACCCTGAGTATCAGTCTTTGGCTCTTTTCTTGACCCTTCCAAGGCCTCCAGCCCCAAATCAGGTTTCTGATGTTGGTGATAGGCACTCTGGGACGTTAGAGGCAAATCCTGAGTCTCATCTCCAAGCTGACCCCTCGCTTGGCTGACTCCCTGACCAGAGCCCGGGTCCACTTCTATGACTTCTAAGCCCAAAGTTTTCATGTGGTCTCAATTCTGGATGTGTGTGGGAATTTCCAGAGGAAATTTAATGAAGGAGGACTAACAAGATGGGAGGAGAAGGAGAGAGAAAAATTAAAGAAATTAAATAAATTCCTGGACAATATTTAAAAAGTGCTAGGTGACTTTAATTTGAAGTCAGGGTGTCAATTCCCTGGTTCAAAGAAGCAAACATACAGTTTAATGCTCCAGACAGCTGGGGAGCCCCCGAGCTCCATGGTCCCAGAGGCCTTTGGCCTTGCCAGAGCCCCTCCCCTACCCCTTTTTCTGCTTTGGGAACTTCTGTTTACTCCTGATAAAGTTTTTCCATTTTGGGCCCACAGGGACATTTTTCCAGCTCCTACCCTTGCTGTGGTTGTATATGACCTGATTTTCTGGGTGTCAGAGTGAAGACGTCACCCTCTGCTTGGGACGGTCCATAGGAATGCTGGCCATACTCTGGCAATAGCTGCTGTGTTTCAGCCTTTGTAAATATAAAATGATTGCTCTTCTTATTTCAAAAATAATTCATGCTTGGGGTAAAAAGTTCAAACACTGGAAATGAAAGACTTCAAAACTAAAAGTCTTCCATAATTATTCCCCTGCACACAGTTGCTTCAGGTAATTTTGAGTACATGTTTCCATAGTCTTACCATACACAGAGGAACTTTTAAAAAAATGAAATAATATCGGTGAATTGCAGGACCAATTGATTTTTACACTTAGTGTATTGTGAGAAATTGTACTTGGAAAACCCATTCTATTATTTTAACAGACATACAGCATTGCTTTGTGTGGCCTCTATTGATGGCCGTTGCGACATTGCCCTTATGCTGACATCACTTTGTGTGTTGTGTTCCTGGGCACTTTCCCAAGGTCACAGAAGGCTTTATCTCCTTGGAAACGACCTTGTCTAACGAAGCCAGTGGTGCGTGCATTCGTTGGCTGGAGGCAGCAGGGAGAGGTTGGCGTCCTTCCCGGCACAGGAAGGTGGTGGGTGCTCAGGGCTCCTTTGGGATAGTCAGCCTCAAGGGGACCAGTTTCTGGGGTCTCAGACTCCTGACGATGTGCACCTGGAGGGAGAGTCGTCCCTCTGCAGCTTCTCCCTGGCTTCCAGGCTGCTGGGTAGATTCTGGAAGATTAGCTTGGAAGGATCAGGGCAGTGGCTTTCCAACTGCGTGACTGTGACCCCTCAGTGGGCTGTGACATCAAGTTAGAGGGCGATGAGCACCACGTGGGTATACATAAAAGAATCGTACAGGACAGAATGCAGAGCTTTGCGTGGAATAAGTATGAACGCTGCTTCCTTGAGATGTTATTTCAGATGCATGTGTGCTCAGCAGCATCTTAAATCAGAAACAGAGCTCAAGCAAAGGGTTTGGGTGTAAATGATCTATTTAGGAAGACTTGTTAGAAGAAGGGGGAGTGGGGGAGCTGGGGGAGGGGGACAACACTGAACAAGAACAAGACCTATGATCAGGAAGCATTAATTCCACTTGGTTAAATTGAACTTTTTTCTTTTACAACCATGGGGGGGAATATGGAACAAAATACAAAATTCCCATAGCTTTTTAAGATGAAGAGTAAAATTATGATGATATTTCAGAGTACGGGTTCCCACTTCAGAACCCTCTTCTGACTCCTAGAGGTTGTTGTTCATTTTCCTCTGCAGTTAGATGGTGGAGGAGAAGATTATGAGAAGCAGAAGAATCACTTTCCCTCTCAGGAGAGCCCTGTTCACTTGGAAATCCGGGCCCTTAGTCTCCTGGGTCTGAGCCTTCGGCAAAGAACTAACACTCGTCCTACCGATATAGGAGAGCAGGCGTGGTAAAGCTGGCTGTGAAAATAGCGGGACCTGTCAATCTCAAGGCCCCAGGGCCTCGTGAGGAGGCCACACAGAGAACTTCTCACAAGCTCCTACCAGCTTTGGGTGGCATAAAAGACCAGTGGCCAGGGAGAGCTGCTGTCCCCCAGGAGTTCCCATGATAGCCCGTACTGTTTCTCAGACACTGCATGTGCTTTTATTTTTGCTTTTATCTTCTTTTTCTCTTTGTTTGACCCAAGTTCACTGTGCAGAGCTGATGTCTCTCTCACCCATTTACCCTGCACTTTTCAAATAAACTTTTTGGCACTGTTTTCAGATTGTCTTGTCCCAATCTTTGTTGCAGACAAGAAGGACCTGGAATACTGTTGATTGGTAACTATCCTGTAGCACTACCTGCAGTCTCCATCACCAATTCTAAAACCCCAGAATCTGTCAGTCAACAGAGAGCTATTAAGCTTTGGCTAGGTGCTGGCACTGGGGTAAAGTAACAGTCAAGCTAGACCATCCTGTTCAGAAGAGCTAATCTGGTCAGGAGAGAGGGACAAGACCGAATCAGGGATGTGATCGCCAGCACTGTTCCCCAAGTCCTCCTTCCCATCACTGAGGCCCTGGAGGGTGGACAGGGCATCGGCTAGTTCTGGCCAACAAGGTGTGAGTGGAAGTGCCACATGCCCTGCTGGGCTGAGCAGCTCCAGTGCAGCTTTCCGGGACTCTCTGTGCTCGAGACCAGCACGGTGCTCTGTGTAGAGGAGCTGCTCAGATTGGTCCGGAGCTGACCCCCAGTGGTGTAAGAAAGCTAGAGACCACTGATGTTGGAAGGCCCGAGATTTGCAAGTTACTAATGCGCTATACTCCAGACCATCACTAGTGATGCAAAACAATAAAAAGAAGCTGTGGTCATTGCTTCAAGTGAAATGAACCTGTTTTCAGGGAACCATTCACGGCAGAAGGTGGTCTCGATGGTCAGGGAGGCTTCCATGAAGGTAAGGGATGGCCTGGGTCCTAGGAGATCTGGGCGGTTTGGATTTCCACTGCTGTTTCTCCTGCCCCAGCATCCTAGCATGGGGTCAGTGTCCTGTGGCAGGACTGCCGCTCGGATGAGGTGATCAACTGAGGCAGACACAGCCTTGGGGCTGACAGTCTGTCCCTGCAGGTGCTGTGCCTCTTAACCTAGGCTGCCCCCGTTTCCCAACTCTGCCACCTTCCGGATGGTTGTTTTTAGAAATTTTTTTGTGGGGGGAGGACCTGGGCTATGGGGAATCTCTAATTTGCGGTAATCTTATTCCATTCAGTTTTATCGCAGTACCTATAGTTTGCAGCCCGGGTGTCCCTGCAGGCCCGTGTGTCACAGCTTTATCACCAGCGTGAGGTGCTCCTGGGAGGCGGCAGAAGCTGTGTGAGGTCCGGCCCTGCAGGAGGAAGCTGGGTCACCGCGGGGAGGGGCCCCTAAAGGGTCTGTTGAGCCCCTGGCTCCTTCCTGGTTTGTTCTTTGTTCCTTGACTTCCACTAGATGAACCGTCCTCATGCACTTTGTGGCATCCTGTGCCCCGGGGCCCCACAGAAACAAGTGGCCTTGGACTGAGACATCGGAAGCTGTCAGCTAAGATAAAGGTTTCCTCTTTACATGCTGTTTACCTCCAGGATTTTGTCACAGTGAGGGAAAGCTTACTAACACAAGATACAATTTACACACCACGGAATCCATCTGTTGCAAGTGTGCAGTTGGGTATTTTTAGTAAATGTATACAGCTCTGCAGCTATCACCTCTTTGGTCACCCCAAAAGTTCCCCTTCTTGCATGTGTATGGGCACCCCTCCTCTTTTTCACCCCCAGATCTAATCACACATGAAGTGTGAGAAAGGCAGAGAGACCTGATGTTGGAACCTCCTGAGCTTTGGGGGTTATTCATTAGTAGACATAGAAAGTAGACACTACTTTCTGCATATATTGGTTTTGATTTCAGTGAGATTTCTATGAACAGAATTAGATGCTATATAGCCTTTCATGTTTGGTTGTTTTGTGTAATGTAATATTTTTGACATCCCCCATGCTGTTATTTTACATTGCCAACTACTATTTCATTGACTAGATTTACCACATGGATGGTTTTAATGTTTGTGTTTCCTCCAAAATTCATATTGAAACTTAGTCTTTTACACAACAGCATCAAGAAGGAGGGCCAGTAAGAGTTGATCAGGCCAAAGGGCTCCATCCTTCGGATGAGATTAGCACCTTACAACAGGAACGGAGGAATGCACTAGGCCTCTTTTCCTTCCCACCCCTTCCACCATGTGAAGATACAGAGCTCCTCATCTCCAGCAGATGCAGTGACAAGGCGCCATCCTGGCTGCAGAGACCGGGCCCTCACCAGGTATCAAACCTTCAGCTTGGACTTCCAGCCTCCAGAACCTTGAGAAAATCCTCGCTGTTTATAAACTATCCAGTCTCAGGCAGTCTCTTATAGCTGCATGAATGGACTACAAGATGGCATTTTTTCGCCATTCGTTTGTTGATGGACATTTGGATCGCATCTGGTTTATAGTGCTGCCATGACATTCATGTGCAAGTACATGTGTCAAATGTGTCTTTATTTTACTGGAGTGTGTGCCCAAGTGTGGAATTCTGGATTGTATGGCAGATGTATGTCAAATTGTTTAAGAAACCACCAAACTTTTTGCAAAGTAGCTATAACCATTTGATATGTTCAGCAGAAGTGTGTGAACGTTCATTTTTCTGTATCCTTGCAAAGATTTGATGCCGTCAGACTCCTCGGTTGTAGGGGTTGTGGTGGGCGTGAGATGATATCTCACTGTGGTTCTTAATTAGCATTTCTCTAAAATCTAATGATAAACAGCTTAATGTGTTTATTAGCCATTAACAAGACTTTGTGAAGCATTTATTCAAAGCTTAGCTCATTATTGAATTGTATGTTTTTTAAAATATGTCTCGGATGCAGATCTTTAGCAGATATATATAAAATTATTTTCTCTCCATCTTTGACTTATATTTTAATTTCTTCTGAAGAGCAAATGTTTAATTTTGATAAGCTCAATTTTATCATTTTTTCTTTTACGAATCATGCAGCGGTGTTAGCTCTAAGAAACCTTTGTCTTATCTAAGGTCACAGAGATTTTCCTCCTGTGCATTTTTCCAAGTTTTAAATTTTAACTCTTCCATTTAGCTCTGGGACCCATGCTGAGTGAGTTTTGTGCGGCTGCCTCTTTCCCCGCTCTCACCTTTCCCTGCTCTCACCTTGACCGAGAAGGAGCGGGGAGTGAAGCACTCAGCTCAGGCTCCTCCGCAGAGAGCTGAAGCAGAGGACTGTGCAAGCGGCCTGCAGACCCCGTGTCTGATGCTGCAGCCGCAATGAAGCTCGCATATTTCCTCCTCAAGGCTGCATGACGTCTGACTCCAGCCTCGCTTGTTAAAAAGTCCTTTCTTGCATCCGAGCCAGACGTTTGTCACCACCTCAGGCCTGCGGCATCTGTTCCGGCTCCGTGAGGCTCAGTCTCACAGTGCCAGGCTTTCTTTTCAGGCTTGGAGCTGCTCAGCCCTCCTCACTCACACCTTTTCTAGCTAAGTAGCTTTTGCTCCCTCTCCTGGGGGGGGGGGTGCACGCCCCACCCCTCCCAGCCCTGGTATCGATTTGTGACACTAATGTCCTGCACATGGCACATGCCACTTGGCATTTGTATATTCCAGCTATGAAAACAAGAGCAGGCTGGGAACACACAATTGGACGCATTTCCCAGAGGGTGCTTCAGGGAAAACAGTTGCTGACATCCATTCCAATTTCTCATGCAAGACAGCTGGACTTGTTAGGCCTTTCGAGTCCCCAGGATCTCCTGGGGAGAGGGACAGTCAGGGTGAGGACCTGCCTGGGGGTGAGGGACAGCTGGGCAAGGGAGTCTGGGAGGCAAACTGGTCACTCACTTTTGATGAGACCTTTGGTGCTGACAGCTCCCCCTCTTGGTAGACTTTTGACGCAACTGACATATCTGTTCTTTTTCCCTGGTCCTCAAAAGATTGCTTTAGCACATCAATAATTATCTGCCTGTTGATGAAACGAAATGTTCAGTTCTGTTCAGGTGGTGGTGTTTCAATGGTAGGGAGCTGGGAGCAACTAGGATGTCCATTTCTACAAGAAAGAGAGGCCTCCTGGCAGATGGCGTGCTCCAGAATGTTCTGCGGCAGATGGACACACAGACCAGATGTGCATGCTCGTGATGGCATGGAGAAGCCTTAACGTAGGGCTGGGAACAAAAAGAGAAAAGCAGTAAAATCTACAGCACATCGTTGATGGTACAGTCCTGAGAAAAACCAGCCCAGTTTGCAAAGCAACACTACGTATCTGACAAGCATCTGTACTTGCCCTCAGACCATATATTGATCACACAGCAATAAGTGTCTTAGGCAGGGAGATAATTTGAGGAGTATGTGGGTCTATATTAGTTGCTTGTGGCTGACAATACATTATCACAACCTGGGCTGCTTAATGACAAATTTACCTTCTCCACAGAAGCTTGAAATTCGTATCACTGGGCCGAAAGCAAGATGCTGGCGGGCTGGGTTCCCTCTGGAGATACAGGGAGACTCTGTTCTGGTTTCTTCCAACTTTTGCTGGTGGCCCACATGCCTTGGCTTGTGGCTGCTTCACTCCAGTCTCTTTCTGCCTCTTCATCACTTTCTCCCTGCACATCACATCTCCTTCTGCCTCTTTCTAAGGGTATTTATCGTTACCTTTAGGGACCCCAGGTAAACCCCATCATCTCCCTTGCTCTCCCACTTCTGGGAAGCCTTGATTTTGGCTGTAGCAGGCCCTGTCCATGGGATGCAGGGGTAGGGGTGGATATTTTCTGAGGAGACTTTTTCGGCTTACCAGAGGTTCCTGTATGCATCTTTTTCTTACATCCCTCTCCCAGTCTCCCAGAAAATTATTTTGGCTCAACCCTCGAAGTGCACACAAAGAATTGCTCAGTTTCTCCTCCTCACTGGTCGCCGGCCATCCCGTGGAAGTCACCCTCTCTGCCCTCCAGTCTCCTGGCTCGCAGCCTCGTTTGCCTGGGATGAGCGTCTACACAGCAGCCAGGGCCCCCTTTGAAACCTCAGTCAGATCATGCTTCTCTTTTCTTTTCCTCACCATTGTTACTTCTTTGGTGCATTATTTTGCTGACTGAAAAATACTGTTTACTTTTATTGTACTGCGACTAGAACGGGCCGTGTAAGAGCACACGCTTTGTTTTATGCCAAGCAAAAAGGACAGTGTTTGGTACATTGTTGACACTGCTAAGAAGCTGTCAAATGAATGCGCACAGGGGAGGGAAACAAAGGCACACAGAGGCTTTGCAGAGACCCATGGCAAAGCTGTGTCATAAACCGAGGGGACCAATTACCTGCTCAATGTTGCTTCATCCCGAGGAAAATATAAACGGAGCTGGAGACCCGAGCTTACAAACAGGGTAGATGGCCCTACGGTCAGGCCACGTGGTCCAGTTGGCAGGTTGCTGGTCACGTCCAGGAGTCCTGCCTGTGGGAATCTGCCTCTTTAGGGCAGTGTGTAAAGGAGTGTAGATGTGGGGTCAGACTTGGACTTGGGGTCCTCATTGCTTTCTAGGTATATTATCTTGGGTGAGTGTTTTAGTCATCTTCTTGTTACGGAGACCCAGTAGCTGACACCAACAATTTAAAGGAAGAAAAGATTATTGTGGTTCATGGTGTCAGTCCATAGCTGGCTGCCTTCAAGGCAGGAAGATGTGGTGGAAAGGGTTGGGCAAAAGAGAGTGGTCCTGGCCATGGCGACCAGGAAGTAGAGAGAGCAAAGAAGGAGTTGGGTAGGCAGAGGGTCCTTCCAAGGCCCACCCCAGGGAACTGCCTCCTCCACCTAGGCCCCACCTCCTAACAGCAACTCTGCTGCAGAAAAATGGGGACTGTCATTCTGACACACCAGGATTAGTTTCAGGGTGGAAACAGTAGCGGTCAGGCAGTGATTCTTCATCCCACTGATGTTTGAAATCCATGGCTTTATGGTGACACCATTGCCTGGCGATCATAGAATAACATAAAATAACCCTCAAGTACTTCACATAATAGTTTTTCCATGGAAAAGCATTGATGTTTATGCACCATGTCATCAGCCAATAAAAAATTAGTAGCGTTTCTGCATATGACATTAGAATAAAGTCATGAATCGCATTTTTTTTTAATACCAGAGATTGAACTCATGACCTCATGCTTGTTAGGCAGGCATTTGTGCCACTGAGCTAAACCCCCAGCCCAGTCATGGATCTCATTATCTAGGAAGCCATGCCTGTCTCACCCTTCCTTTTTCTATACTTTGGAAGCACCACAGTCCAGCTCTGACATAGCACATACCACTCTTTATCAAGACAACTCATACAATGAGCTCTATTCCTTACCTGAACGTTGGAGAAAGGGACTGTGTCATCATCACCTTTGCACACTAACTGTTGAAGAGATAAGTGACAGACAGTACATTTCATTTCGCCAGTTCAATTCATGATGAACAATGATTGATACCGTGTGTTATGGTTTGAGTCTAGATGTCTCCCCCAAGCCTCATGCGATCGTGGAGGCTGAGTCTAGAGTCTGTTAACAACTCATGGTCCAATGCTGGGATTATGGGTATGAGTGCCACACTCAAGGGGGTGTGGACTACATGCAAGATAAGTGACAGAGTCTTCTCTCGGTGTTTCTCCTCTTTGCCCTTTTGCTCTGGCTGCTTGTGGTATCTGCAGCAGCCTCCATGAATGTTTGATCCTCAGTCAAACATTGGAACCAGCTGAGTGCGGAATGAAACCTCCACAAACAGTGAGCTAAATAAATCTTTCCTACCTTCATTTAGGGTGTCGGGTGTTTTGTCCCAGCAAGGAGAGAAGAATAATCAAGACACTACGGTTCATCTGTGTTAAATGCTGGAGATGAGAAGACAAAATCAGTATGTCCCGAATCTTACAGAACACACAAACACAAGTCTTAATAAGATACTAATCCTGGCTGTCAGCATGGTCCTGCTATAAAATTATGTGTCAGGCATGTTTTGTAGGCAGAAAACCTCCAACCTTGCTGGGCTTGGGGAAGAGCAGGTGCCTCGTTGATGAAGCAGGGAGACAAATCTGGGGCTCTGACTGCTCCCTAAAAAGACTTAACCAATCCTATTTTTATCCTCTTCCTTATTCTGACTTTTGGATATATGTGGTGGCACAAATTTCAGGGCGCTTTGCAGAACATTGTGGGCTGCTTCCTGTCTTCACACCAGCGGCTTGAGATTCAGCCTCCACACGATATCTAGGGTAGGTGCCCCCTATTTGGTTCCTAGACTTGGAAAATCCCATTTTCCTTCTTCTCTTTTGTCTGTACTTTGTCATTGTGCATTCATGCCTCCTGCCAGCCTTTGTCTTCTTCTGCAAGGAGCTAAGCAGGAAAGGCCAATTTGTTCTCCCAAAGTGTATCTGCATTTCTTATTGTGCCTCAACACAAGTGAATCATCTTACAGTTCTGAACATTGGAAGTCTAACATGCATCTCAGCAGGTGGTGCTCCTCCTGCGGGCTCTGAGTGACTCTATTTCCTGTCTAGAAGCTGCCCACATTCTTGGGCTTGTGGCCCCTTCCTTGATCTTCAGAGCCAATGGCAACTTTTTCTCACAGTGTATCACTCTCTCCTCCTCTTCTACTTTTAAGGACCCCAATGATTAATTGAGGCCACCTAGATAGTTGATTAGCTGATTAGCTATCAGAGACCTGGCCAAGATCCCCAACTGCCTATATGAGGGGTATGGTGAAGGTTAAAATACGAAACAGAGACAAATTTAGTAATACACGATGGGGGGCTGGGAGGTCAGTGCCTCAACATGAGCAAAAACCCAGATGCTCCGAATCAGCCACTATTTACTGGGTGTGTACAGTGCAATGGGTGTATACAAATGACAGGCGGGGCTAGCAGAAGATTCTAGGTTGGCAGAAGATTCAGAGGTCGATGACACTGCAGGCAATTAATAATCCTGGGATGACTCAGGAGGGCAGAGATGATCTTATGCTAAGAAGAATCTTGCTCTGGAGTATTTGTTTTCTTTGTTCGTATGTTTGTTTTGTTTTGGTACCAGGGATTGAACTCATAAGCTTGTGCTTACCAGGCAAGTGCTGGAGCCACTGAGCTAAATCCCCAGCCCTTGAGTGTTCTTTTTCATTTCAATAGTCTTAGTTTAGTCGTGGTAGGAGAGCATGGCCCATCCTAAGAGTTAATAGAAAGTCTAAAGAGGGCGATACCATAATCCCAAGCCTCCATTTATCCCTTAGGGAAGGCTGCAAAATTAGCCATTGTGAATTGGTGGTCCCCAATATTTAGCAACTTTGATTCTCCCTGGAGTCTCAATTCTCCTTTGTTACAAACAACATGTTCCCAGGGGAGGGGGATTAGGATTTGGAACTTTCGGAAGCTCACGTCCTGCCAATGACAGCATCACTGACTAGACTTTAGAAATTTGAAATTACTTTCAAAAATTACTAGAATGAGTTTATTTGTCACTGTTTTCTTTCTATCAAGTCTTAAAATCACTCTAAGTTCCAAACACATTTAAGCCCTTAGTATAACCTATCCTTCTTCAAATTCATACTTTGAGCTTGATACAAAGTAGTGGGACGTATTTTGTTTGACGAACTCAAAGTCATCATAGTGAGTTGAATGGCATTTTTGAAAAAAAAAATTATGACCAAGTCCTAACCCCCAGTACCTGTGAATATCTTTTATAGTGCCAGGGTCTTTGTTAGTGTAATTGAGGATATCAACATGAGCTCCTTCCGGATTTAGGGTAGACCCTAATTCCAGTAACTGCTGTCCTTGTAAGAACGAGAGAGACACAGACGCAGACACAGACACAGACAGTCGTGGGTGACAGTGCAGCCCCGGAGTCCCCAGCCACGAACCAGAGCTCCAAGGTCACCTGCTGCCCCTGGAAGCTGGGGGGCCATGGGGTACCGTGTCCCTCAGAGCCCTCAGAAGGATCCAAGACCTTTATACTTCTGGCCCCCACACGTGTGACTGAGGCCATTTCAGATTCTTTTTGAAGCCATTGTGTTTATGGTGATTTGTTGCAGTGTCGCTCCAGGAAATTGCCATATTAAATTCTTCACCATCTTCTCCTTCCTAGTTGTATCTGTCCAGGCTCTGCTAACTTTCCTTTCCTCAGAGAGACTCTTTGTTCACTATTATAGCGGCCCCTGTGACATTTAGGAAGCTTAGAGGCCACATGCAGAGAGGTAAAATAAAACAGAAAATTGCATTAGTTCTTTGGTTTCTGTAGGAAAGAAATTCTAACAGGTACCAAACATTTTATGGTCGTTAATTCACATAACTGCCACAGTACCTTCAAGGGGACAGTCCTGTGACAATAGACACCCAGAGAGGTAAGCAGTTAAGTAAAGATGACAGCTTAAAACGTGCAACATCCCATTTATGCCTGAAGATCTAAATCAGAAGTCAAAACTGATCAAATCTTCTAAATAGTCCTCCCGGTTCCTCTTTCTATTGTCTATGTTGAAAGCTAGAAAGTTCAAGGGTTTTTTTGTAGCCAACTCTTAAAAGAAAAAAAAAAAATTGAATAAATCCAGAATATTCCTCCATATTCATATCACACCCAAGGGCTTTCTCCTAAGAGAAACAGCTAAAGAATCAAGTCATTAGAAAAATATGTCAGAAGCTACAGCATGGAGCTCACTGACACTCATTTGATTAAGAAAATATTATCTTTCCCCACAATAATGCTTTTGTCAGAGATGGGTAAAGAGAACTGAATCGGTAGGCCATGAGCTCTGAGAATTCATTATCAAGATAAATAGGAAAAAGAGAATTTTGAAAGGTTCTTCGGGACTTCTGAGGCCAGCCACCCAATTATTCTCTTCGGTGTCTCCAAAAGATGTTGGCTCCTTTTGGAAAATGAGTCCCGTGCGGAGGGGGCTCACTGTCATGCCAGAAAATTTGTCCCTTTTTCTTCTTTTGCGGGTTGGTTTTAAACACAGTTGAAGTCAAACCCAGGAGGTGGCTGTGTGGCACACCTCAGTACCACCTCGGTGTCACCAGTTTGGGCAAAAAATAAGCTCATATCTCTTTCAGCTGTCACCCCTGAGATATTGTCGCTTGTCACTCGAGGGCCTCCTTCCTTGTTAAGTCCATGGTTCGTCCTCCCATGGCATCTGGCCACCAGAAGCTGGCTAGGGCCTCTCTGGCGTCGGTTCACACAAGGCTGTGGCACAAGCATGTGGGCAGAGCGGGGCGGAAAGAGGGGACAGAGAAATTCAGGCCCCAGAATGCACCAGTCTCTGCTCGTCTGCATGGGCCTGGCCTTTCCTCTGCAGTCTTCCGAGCATCGCTCCTCAGTCCCATGGCAGCTCGCCCACCTGCTGGACTCTTCCTTTCCCATCACAAGGGTGGGCCCTGGGGAGGGGGGTCCTGGGCTCCTGGGGTCCAGGGGCTGCTGAGCTGGAAGTGAAGTACACACCTTTCTATCTCTCCTCCACTGCCAGCCACTGTACCCCACGTCTCAAAGGATTGCCCAGCATCTCGGGACCACCCAACTGGAAGCGCCCACCTCTCCCGATGCTTCCTGGGGTCCCTCCTCAGGGCCTTGCCCCCTCAGTCCCTTGTCTCCGAGCGAGCTGGAGATCTGGGATCTACTTTGAGTGTGATGATGGGTGACACTCTTTCCCTACTTACACAGTCAGCTTCTCTCTTCTGTCCTGCCTTCACCCATTGTCCCCGCCGAGGCTGAGCGTGCGTTTGCCAACGCTTTCACAAGGAAGGCAGGTGACCAGTGCCCTTCCCGATCAAGCTTCCTGAGGGCAGATGCGGGGTGAGATGAAGTTTCATCTTGCTGCACCCCTCACCAAGGCTCAGTTTCCCCATCTGTAACGTAAAGGGGTCTATGAAGAACTTGGAGGACCATCTCCGGCCCCAGTCCTCTCTCTTATTTGTGCATTAATGGCAGAAATTGGCATTTTGATCACGTTGGCACTGGCATATTTTAGAGCATCTTTCGTACCAAATGATACCCCAAGATGCAGACCTTTGATATAAATCATAATTTTGAATGTGGCTTGGCCTTCCTTCCCCTGCCTCTCTGTCCATGTGTATATCTATTTATTCTTCCTCCAAGCAGGTTTGTTTGCCTGAGGTTCAAGGGTGGAAGAGACACCGTGTTTCTGAAATCCCTGGATGGTTTTGGGAACACATGGCAATTCTGTGCTGTTTTACAACAGGGAGGGACAGGATGGGATTGGACCCTGTCCCCAAACCCAGCTACCTCCCCAACCCTCCCCACCCAGATCCCAGCTACCTTCCTGCCCTTTCCTGCCCGGACTCCACTTACCTTTCCATCCTTCCCTGCCCAGACCTCAGTTACTTTCCCACCCCTCCAGAGCTCCTTCTGACCAAGTGACCCAGGGAAGCCTCCTGGATCTGCTGTGCCTCAGTTTTCTCTGACTAAGATGGGATATGACAGTGTCTCCTTGTGGTCTTACTGAGATGTCTTGCTTCAGAGCAATCTGGAATACTTGTCCAAAATTCAGATCCCTGGTCCCAGCTCAAATTTAGTGAATCACATCCCTGCCTTTGGGGCCCAGAATCTCTATTATTAACAGCTCCCCCAAGCGGTGCTTCCAAAAACTACAGTTTGAGAGGCCATGTTTCCATAGCCTTTAACCTGCACCAATTCAATTAAACACCACCACAACTCCAAGGGAGAAGCAGGAAGTCAGGAGGCTGCTGCTGAGAGGGTACTTGCGCTGCCCAAGGTCACACAGTATCCCCAGACCCCACACCCAGCACCCTTCCCGCCTTCCCTCCTGCCTCTGGATCTTGCTGAGGGAAGGATGTCACCATCAAGCCCACCCCCAAATTCTGCTTGACTTCCTTTCATTCCTTCCTCCTGTTCAGAGGGTGAGTTCTTTGCTCCCGTCTGGCAGCTAGCCATCATCTCCCTTTATAAATGTTTTTATCTGCAGCCACTTTTATCTTATCAGACTCACAGTATGTCTTCATCCTTCTGCTCCTAAAGATAATTCCCGCTGGGCTATATGTCATAAGTGTCATCTCAGTCACAGCACAAAATAACAAATAGATTTGTTTCCAGTGTGGAAAGGAGATGGACAGAGCCCTGCTTAGAGCGGGAACATGGGTTTCACCTTCCCCCTGCCGAGCTCCGCACGGACTCAGCCCACACTGGCCCAGCTCCAGAGGCCCCGGTCCCTGCCGTTCTGGGGTGGTGACACTCACATATCCAAATACACAGAGGGAATAAGAGGAAGACGGGGGAGTGTGGGCTGCAGGCAGGGCAGGCTGGCGCAGTCTCCTGGATGCCCACAGCTTGGGTTGAGAGGCAATGGTATCCCAGGACCAGGCAGGGGGCACCCACCCACCCACAAGCAGAGCAGCCCAGATGGAAGGTGAAACGGCCCTTGGGAGTCAAGATGAGATGCAGGTTGCGTAACATTTCTATTTTCTGTACATCATGATGTTTGGACATCGGAAGAAAACCTTTCTGGCTAGGGAGATCCCGCTTTGTAGGCCGGCCAGTTCTCAGGGGTGCAAACGACCCAGGCGGAAGCAGGCTTTGCCCTGCAACTTGGAGCCTTGCATCTGTCCCGTCTGCGCCTGCCCTTCGCCTCTGCACGGAGGACTGCAGTTATCTTCCCTGTCAGTGACACGTGTGATGCTGGATGGCAGCCGGGCATGCTCGCTCAGCGGTGATTTCTCCATGGCCCTGGGTTCTTAGCCTCGGCACCCGTGGTATCCGGGACCTGAGGTTCCTTGTTGTGGGTTTGTGTTGTGTACTAGGTGCCAGGAGCACCCGCCCACCCACTCCAGAGCTGGATCCAGGACGTCTCCAGATGTCGTCCCTGTCCCTTAGAAAGAACTGCTGTCAAGGATGAGCAAGAGTGACAGCCATTCTCCGGGGCTCTGGGACTTGATCACTTAAGAAAACACAGGGCCTTCTCAGGTAGGTGCTGGGCTGAGTCTCTGCCTAGGCACAGCCTCTCACCCTCTGAGGCCGCAGACTTCCCGGTTATTGGCCCCATCCCTGAGCCCTGCCCTGTCCCCCAGTCCATGGCAGTCCAAGGACTTCTTTCCAGCCTTTGTTCACTGTTCTTGGTCATTGTCTTGGATGGGTCCCTATATGGGTCACCCCTTGAGCTCCCTTGCTGGCACCCGCCCTCTGTGGTCACCACCGCCCTGGAGGCCACCTTGCCTCATCCATCCAGAATGTGGGCAGGAGCAGCTGGAACTGGTATCCACCATGCGCCCGGCAGCTGAGGATTCGGATCCACCCTGATATTGGATTCTGGATCACGCCAAGGAGCCTGGGAATCTGCCTTGTCCCCGACTCTGCAGGTGACTGGGCACTGTCGAGACCATGAGAGACCCAGGGGGGGAGGTCAGCCCGAGGACTGCCCCCTCCCGTGGCTTCCCAGAGCCTGCCCTCCTCCCGCTCCACTTTCTGAGCTAGCTGAGTCCTTTGTTCCCTTTTCTTGCACTCACATTTATTTTTGAGCTGGCGAATCTAATGTGGGAGAGTCCTGGGGAAATGTGAGAACTCGCCAGCAGCAGAGCGGTAGGGCGTGGGTGGAAGTCAAGGCGGAGGAGAGAGCGGGGCGCCAAGGTGCTGCTCTGCCTCCTGATGCGTCTCCCAGCCTTCGTTCCTCGGCAGGGCGAAGGAGGGCAGAGAGAAAACGAGGGTTGAGATGTTTAAGAATGCATTTTAAAGCATTCCACTGCCTCGTCCAGTGCAAGCTGATCTGGAACTTTGACATAAGAAGCAGTGGATGTTCTGCCTGAAGAAGGGACAGCCTCCCGGTCCCATGCTGCCTGCCCTCCGTGGGCCGTCCTAATATAACCGTCTGCAGCTGGCACACCCAAGGCCGGGCCCATCTTAGAGCCTGCAGTTTCATTTTCTCTTCCTACTTCCCAGTATGTTAAATGGAAAACTCCAGCAGCCTTGCAACACACAGGTCCCCTCAGCAGATGTGGTCACGTGAAGGCACAGCACACGGTCTCCCAAGGCCCTGTGCTTGGGTTTCCAGCAGCCCATCAGTCCTATCTGGGCGACGGCAGGTACCTCTGTTTCAGCATCCTCCTTTCCACCCCATCCTCCCTGTCATTGGGTGCATTTAAAGGCTCCCCTTACAGGAGCCAGCACACAGCCACCGAGGCACCATCCACAACGTGTTCTCGAGGGAGCCGGCACACAGCTGTGGTCTGGCCTTGGGCTACTGCTGAAAATGCAGTCACTAGTGCAGGAAGGTCATGGGGAGACATATGGCTGGGATCCCAGGACAGTGACCGAGGAAACCACCGGAATAACTCACACTCACTGTGGTTCTTGTTCCCGTTTTCCAAGCTGCAAAACTTAGCGCTAAGCTTTTAGTTGTTAGCGTGCGCGGCTAGCCCCGAGTGGAGGTGGGAGCAGCTGGTGGAGATGTTCCAGTCAATTAATCGCTATGTTTTCCCATAGTTTGTGGGAAGCAGTGGAGGAGAAATGTGCTGGAAATTGCTGTTAAGAGTGCGCAGGCCAGACCTGGGGGTGGCAAAGGGGGGTGCCCGCATACACGCAAGAAGGGGAAACTTCTGGTCTGCGAGATGTTCACGCGTGCAAGAATTTCCTCTTTGCTTGTTGTTATGGGTTGAAAACTGATGGTCAACTTAACACCAGCTGGATTAAATCAGCACGGTGCTGAGCATAGATGCTCCACCTGAGGAAAGTTGCCAGCATAAATAGAGACGTGGAGAAGAAGAGCGGGGTGTTGTGGGTTTCTCTAAGTGCTGCTGTTTGAGCCGTTGGTTCTCCTGGAGGAGCTCGTCACGACCAGCTTCCCCAGTGGGAGTCTGACCATTGTCATCAGAGGAGCTGGGGACCTTGTTGGTGAGAGCGGCTGTGGTTCACTTTGGGGGAGCTTCTAGTCCTTACATCAAGCATCGCTTCCTGGCTCCGGAGGGGAAGATGTGTGCTGTTTAATCTCCAGGAGAACCTTGTCACACTGGCTTCCTGGCATGTACTCAACTGTTCTTATCATTGGAGGAGCTCGGGACCTCTGTGTCACTGAGGATGGCTGTGGTACTTTTCAGGGCAGCCCTGGTTCTTGTTTTGAGCGTGACTTCTCAGCTGCAGTGCGGAACCCTCAACCTGCCAGCACAGCTCCTTCACCCCGCTGGCATAGACTTTCTGGCTTCCCACGGACCTTTGGGCCTTCCCAGCAGATCCATAAAACAGACTGGCATGAGTCCTTCTGTGGGCTCTAGGCCTCCAGTTGGACTCGTGGCAGTCATTGTCATGGGCTCTAGGTCTTCAGCTGGACTCATGCAGGACATTGCTGTGGGATCCAGGCCCTTGGCTGAATATTCTGGGTCTTTAGTGTTGCAGACAGATTTCCTGAACTTTCTTATGTTAAACTCTGGGTGACCATCATAAAAGAATATTATAAATTCTGCGTCCTGATTCTATTGTTTTCTGCACAACCCCTGACTACAACACTTGTGAAATCTGTGCTCTCCACGCTCCGTTCACTCTGTGGGGAAGCTGGTACCGTGCGATCAGTAGCTTCACTCCAAGCTGTGGGCGCTGCGGAGCTCTGGCCCGTACCAGGGGTTCCCGGTGTGTGTGGTGCGCTGCCCGGAGGCTCCCACAGCCGCCTCTGAGCCGGGCCATAGCATGCTCATTGCTATGGGGCAGCCGGAGGTGAATCAGTTCCTGAAGGGGTAAAAATACCGACTTTGAATTCAGCTCCTAAGTTGCTAGAGGTTGGACCCTGGACATGTGGGTTAATGTAAGCAGGCTTTAGTTTTTCATTTCTAAGGCAGAAGTAATAGTAGCTCCTACATTTCAGGGTTACCGGGAAGAGCAAACTCTTCCTGGACCTTTGTATGCCTGGCCCGTGTAGAAGCTCGGCAAACGGTTTACTGTTGTTGTTACTTCCTGGGGCCTCTTCACCCCAGCGTCCCCCACCCCTTCCTCCTCACTTACCAACAGCACTGCCACCTAAACCCTCCGTGTGTGTGCACATGTGCGTGTGTCTGTGTGTGTGCACTCTTGAGTTCCCAGGGGAAGAAGGCGGTGGACATAGTAATGACCCCCCCGAGAACTCCTTCCAGCCCCGGCTGCAGCGTCCCAGGGGTGCCATCTGCTGTCACTTTTGTCTGCTGATTTATTACACGATGTAACCCACAAGGCAGATGGCTTGGGGGAGGAGGGCGACAGCAGTCACTGTTTGGTGACACGTGAATAAGCCACTTGTGGAACTGGTCAGCCGCATCCTTGGACTTGTTGCCATGGTGACAGAGAGGCAGTGTCTGGGGTAAGTCCAAGTCACAGCTCCTTGCATTTCTCAACGCAAGCCTGTTCGCCGTGTCCCTGTCCAGGTGGTCATGGCCTCAGGCACATGAGGGCCCATAGATGGTAAAGGGCTCATCTGGTCTTTCTGTCTGGCGCAGGGTTCATGTGAATTTCAGGGCTGTGGTTCAAAGGCCATCAAACAGGCCTGAGAGTCAACAGAATTGCCAACATCTTGTTTTACCAGATAACTACATTAGCAAAAAATACTACCATTATTTCATAAAAAGGCAATTATATACCAAAAAACAAGAAGGATGTAATTTCAGAATAGAAGGTAGTTCTGCAAATAGAGGAAATTTGGCTTATTGAAAACACTCTGTCATCCTTAATTCTCCAGGACCACATGACACTCCACGGTTAGAGCCATCTTCAGGAAGAGAATGGCTCCATGCGTCAGTCACCCGATGTTGGGCTGCTGTTCTCTTCAAGTCTACCCTAACATCAAAGGTCAGACCTTGGACTGTGGTCAAGGCTCTAAACAACTTCCTGTCACCTCTGGGCATGCACTCTTCTTGCTTGGAATTCTGCATGCAGAAGTCTCTCTCTGCCAGCTGGCACCAGACAAACAGGGCAGCTCCGAGTCCAGGAAGGTGGCAGGACCTGGCACCACCGTGTCCACTGCTGTTGGGACCCGACCCTGGGAAGGGTCGGGTCCACCTGCAGCCCAGGTTCCCAAGGGCTCTCTCTCCTGCCCGATGATCTGCACTGCTGTGAGCCTGGCAGAAGCTGTGGGAGTCACTAGGTGTTTTGTGAGAGCTGCTTTGGGGGTGAAACACACTGCTTTGAGTCTCTGTCCTGGAGTCATAATGACTAGGACTATGGCTTTGACCTCAGCAATGTCACCAAATAGGTGTTGGTAGTAACAGGAATAGGAGCTGAGTGAACTTGGATCAGCTCTCAAAATGCCGTGGGTCCTACAGTCAAAAACTGGGCATCACAAGTTGGAAAGAGGCCACAGAGGAGCTTTGTCCTCTGTGAAAGAGTTTTCTCTTCCCCAAATACTCCCGATCACTTGTGTTCCAGGCTGCCCCCTCCCTGCTATTCCAGCCACCTGACAGTGTCTCTCCTCCTTGTCCCTGATGGCTCACACTCTCCAGAACTCACCCCAAACAACAGAAGGACTCAGAGCCCCGAGTCTGTGATTCTCAGCCCTTTACCACAAAAACACCTGTGCTGCGTTCATCCTATGCCCCTGTTGTAAAAGGTTCCTGTCTCCCAGATTAACAGTATTTACTAAGAAATAGCCAATTACTTTGCCAAAAGACTTCTCTAACTGCCAGACCCGACTCTCCAGTTGGCAAATAATCACACGCTATTAATTAATTCCAGCTCAAAGCAAAGCAGTGTGATGTCGCTAGCAGTCTACAGCACCGTGCAAATTCAAATGGGATTTTTGGCAGGAAGCAGCCAGAGGAGCCCAGGACGGTGTGACCCAGGCTCCTGGAGACCCGAGGAAATCAGCCCAACCCATTCCTCATGGTTCAACTGCGTGCACTTGTGTGTTACATTGGGACATGTGGATGCTGACTGCGTCTCTGTCAGGTACTGGGCAGTGAGACATCACTTGGGTGCAGGAGGCAGTGAGTGCCATCCTGTCATTCCATTTTACAGATGAGGAAACCACGGCAAGGGGAAATGACAGTGTCAGGGGTCTATATCTGGAATGCTGCTGAGCTAGAACCTGGCATGGGCTTTGTTAGGATATCATTCATATACCATATAACTCATCTACTTTATGCATATGTAAGTCCGTGCTTTTCATAACTCTGTATCTTCGCAACGCACTTTAGAAAGTTTTCACCAGCATTAAAGAAACCCCTCAGCTATCCAGTCACGTCCTGTTTGCCCCAGGCTCCCTTATGGGAGGACCTGGCAGAGCTGAGTGTTTTGTGCAAATGGACCTGGATTGGCAGACTCTAAAATCCGTGGCTGTCGACCTCTGGTTCAGGGGTTGGCTCGGTTCACACGCCCTCTTCATCATTTTATAGGCCATTTCTGAAGTCACTTGGACAGCACACAGATGGCATAACCGCCACCTTCTCCTGGTTTGGGTTCCTCAAAATGTGAATACAGGGTCCTCTGGGACAAGAGAGGCAGGGGTTTGGTGGTCCCCCCTTTAACTTGCAGGCCTGCTTCTGCATTCTCCATCGCAGTTTCCCAGGCACTCTGTGACTGGGGTTAAGCTCTTTGTGGTTTTGTGCTAAGCTAGGTTCCTTCGATGCCTTCTGCCTTCCGAGCCCAGCGGCTGTGTTCCCTCGGGTCCTGGGGGTGTGCGGGCTCCTTCCTACCTGGGAGGGGGGCTGTGCCTCCTGGCTCTCCTGTTCTCTCGGTAACCTTCCCTTGCCTGTGAACTGCTGAGGGCAGCATGATTTATGCTCCTGCGGCCAGCAGAGGGGGCGTCAGACACCCACATCTAATGGTTTTCCGTGCAGAATTCCCCTCTCGCCAGCTGCTTTGTCTTGCAGCCCAGGGTCCGTCTTGCTGGTGATGGATTCTCCCCGTGGGCCTGTCCTTCTGTGCCTCTGCAGTCTGTCTCGGGTCTGTCCTGAGTGTGTTTCCACCAAGTACTTGGCTTGGGCCGCGAGAGTCTGTGGACAGTGTCGCCATCTGCAGGCACAGGCCTGTCCTGCAGTCAGGCCAGGCCTAGGGAGATGGGGCTTCCTACTGCGCGCACGCCAGATTCCCTTCCCGCCTCCTGCATTTTCTCATTGCACGGGTGCTGAGTGCTGGCCTTTCCGGGCACTGCGGGGACGCAGGCAACGCACGCACGCTGCACAGTGCTCCTTCTACCCCTTGTGTTCTTCCCTGGGGAAAAGGTGACCAATGTCTGACTCCAGGCAGGGAAACTGTGTGAGTAAAATGAGGCAAAATACGGAAGCCAAAATATGTGGCGTAACCTGGATATGGTGAGGGTTCAGTAAGGGTTCTCCAGTAGCCCCAGAAATGTGTATGGCATGCACACATGGTTTGACAACTTGTCACTGAGGAATCCTTTAGTTTTTTGTCCCTGTGTGCCCCAGTTAAAGAACCAGTGCCAAAACATAGAAATGAGTTTAGTAGTAGGGATGGAGTTGTTGATCTTAAAAAGTCTGTTCCCTTCTAGCAAGGCACCTAGAGTTCTTTATGAGTTTTTCCTCTCCTTGGGGATTCTTCGCCTTCTGCTTCTCTGTGTGCTTTTGTGTGTGCGCGTTACTTTGAGACAGACCATGTTTGTCCAACTCGTATTTGTGAAAGACGAGTTATTAATATTTCAAAGAAATCCCCCCTGGATCCCAGTGTGTTTTTCTGGGACACAAACACAAAGTTCCATCGATTCCAATCTATTTAGTGATAGACTCTGGGATCTGTTATATCTAACAAGGTTTTCCTCCTAACTCTAGGTATATTAAACCTGCCATTTATATCTTACCCGAAAGTGGATATAAATGCGTAGCACTGTGTCTTGGGTTCTAAGAACCACATGACAGTACTTCATACAATTTGGTACCTGGTACCTCCAGGGAAGAGAAAAACCTTTTGTCTGGAACCACAGAAACTCTCCTTTCTGGGGACTTCTGTGCATCTGGGGCTCTTATTTTTTCCATTATTTGGGACCATCTGTCTTAACAGAAGCTTCTGCCTTTGTCCTGTTTCCAGCTACATTGTATTTCTCCGACAGTTTAGGAGATTTAAAACCAAACTTTCTTCTTTGTGTTAAGAGGTCACTCATGCCATTATCGTTATCTGAGTTTGAATATCTCTCACATAAAAGGTTCATAAAAGCAGTTTGACCAAGACTGACTAATTCAATGACTTTGGAGCTCCCAGCTCCCCCATTTTAGCTTTCCATCAGCTTAATTAAGATCTGGACCATTGATTCTTCAGGTTTCACATGTAGAGTTTCATATTTCTTTTAAAAGTAAATGGAACCCAATATGAATCTTCAGTAAATTATTTTCTATAATCATAGAAGAGATGACATCACTTCCTTTAGGGTTATCTCTACATACCCCTGCCAACTTAGCCTTTAGAATGTACACGAGAGGACTTTACAGACAGAGGAGATTAAAGGTCATCTAGATATAACGTCTCACTTTACAAAAATAAGGAAACTATGGGAAATGAGAAGATGTGGCCAAAGTCACAGAGGTAAGTTAGTGGTGGCAAACGCTCTCTCTTGTATAATTCCTTATTTTAAGACACTGTTCTGAGCTACTTCAATTATAATTTGGAGGAAAGAGCAGAGAACAAGAGGTAGTTTGAGAGACTGAGGCCAATTGAAGCAAATGTAGACATTGGGTGGAAGGTAGACGTCAGAGGTCACCAGGCAGTCAAAGCACAGAGGGAGTATTCTCAGAAGACAGAAGTGGGGGCCACAGGATGGGGGTTCAAGAAACCTGGGGCTCCTGTCTCAGGGTTGCTGCACTTAAGAATAGATTTGTTTTACAATTTAATAAAAATAGTAGTTCCCCGAACAACCCCACACTAGCAACCAATCCTTGGCCAAAAAGAAGTACATTAAACTTTCATCTGTTTTGTTTTGAAAGTCATTGCTACGTGTTTGAATACTATGCATATATAGCAATTTTTGAATGTGGAAGTATTATTAGAGATGGCGATCTAATATCTTTCTTCATTCTTTCCCCCAAAATCTTACTACATTTTAAATTATATCATTACGTTTCCATCTTTATGACAATATAAATATTAGCCAGTATAAAATCTACCAGGCTATTGTGATTACTTGTTCTTTCTTCTATAGCTTTGAGTTACCCATTGAGTTAATAATTGCCTGATTGTATATCTTCTTTCCAAATGCTCTATTATATCATCCGTAGTCAGCTTTCCTGTCACCAGGACAAAAAACCTGACAATCACAACCAAAGGAGGAAAGTTTTATTTTGGTTCACACTTTCCGTGGCTTTACTCCCTGGTCATCTGACTCTAAGGTGAAAGGGCTGGACAGCAAAAGCCTGGTCCCATCATGGTGCAAAGGAGGCAAAGAGAGAAGGGCAGGGCCACGGACAGGAATATATTCTTCCAGGTCACACCCTCAGTGACCCGCCCATTTCAACCAGGTCACACCCGGGAGCAACACCGTCAGCCGTGAAGACGTCCCTGCCCCGATCTGCAGAGAAGTGTAGAGTGTCTCCACGGGCCCCGCTCTGAACAGACTTCCAGGGATAAAACGAGTTGAAAAATCATTTTCTTTGAAAGTTTGAAGGCCTCGCTCCTGGCTTTTGGCATTGCTGTTGAGGGGGTGAACACCATTCTGACTCTCGTTCTGTGGATTTACTCCTCCGGAAGCTTTCGGGGTCATCCTTTTATTTATCATGCTACAAAGTTGGACAGTGTAGAAGGACCTTTCCACTGCTTAGGGATCACTCAGTGGGCTTTGGAGAGCCAAGTGCGCTGACAGCAGGCTCAGAGGGCCTGGGGTGCAAATGGGGGCTGCTGCACCCCAGTTAGCAGCCGGGACCCTGGGGAGGTTACTGGGTGCTGCATCTTTGTAAAAACAAACAACGTTCAGGACATCGTGGGGCGTGTGGTGCTACGTGTGCAAGTCCTCGCTGTATGGACCTCGTCCCCTCAGTCCTGAGCTCCGAGGACTTGGTGTGGCAGAGTGTGTCTGTCTCCTGGCTTGGCCGCCATTCACTTTTGACCCCCCCAGGGAGACCATGTGGCATCAGGAACACAGCCATGTCTGCAGGTTGCAGCATTGCAAGGTGCCAGGGGTTCTACGGGGCTGAGTTCTGTTCTCGTCTCTATCATGGCCCCTGCCATCTCGGTGAGCCAGGTGCGTGCACTGTGGCAGCTGCTCTGATCCTTCCTGTCAGTCACAGGTGTGATTCAACAGGACCTTGTCTCGTGTCTCACAGAGCTGTCATTCATCTCCTCTGCATGGGTTCCCA
This sequence comes from Dolichotis patagonum, assembly GCA_004027295.1. Taxonomy (NCBI): domain Eukaryota; kingdom Metazoa; phylum Chordata; class Mammalia; order Rodentia; family Caviidae; genus Dolichotis; species Dolichotis patagonum. Next base: position 44,034 of record PVJX010013249.1, read on the forward strand.
GTTCCCACTGGGGCAGGAGACTCTGGTGTCCATGAAAGGAGACAAGAGAACTGTTCTCTGCAGGGACAGAAAGGGCTCCTGCTGCATGAATTCCCAGCTCCTGCCAGTACTGCTTGAGACCCCGCAAGCATAGCGGGTGCCACCGGTCCATCCCCTCTTATGCTGAATGCTGCCGCCCCCATGGCATCAGGTTTACTTGGCAGCCTCTGGAAGAACCAGATGGACACCAAAAGGTACAAGAGAGGGCGTGTAACGTCCTATAGGGTGAATCTGGCAAATGGAGACAAAAGCCAGGAGACTGGTCTCCCCTTTTGCTCCCGGTTGACCGCTAGGGGAGTGGGGGGGGAAGCAGTTGGCTGCACTTGTCACAAATCTATGCAGTAGCTACTGCCCTCCCTCACCAGCCCCCATGCCTGCTTTTCTGGAGTATGTCCTCCACTGCAGGCTTGGCAAGCGAACCTTTGCCTTGGGCTCTGTTTTGCGGGGAACCCAGATGGAGCTCCAGCCTGGACAGTGGGTCAGAGTCTTGGTTCTGGTCCGACTGCTCACAAGGGATTAGGCAAATTTCTCAATCTTTTCTGTGTGTCAGCTTCTCTTATGGAAAACGGTGATGGTAGTGGGCTCACAGGCTTATGGGTAAGATTATTAAGTGATTTAAAAAAAATAGTAAACACCCAATAAACAGCTGCTATTCAGCTTTGTGAATTCTTGAATACCATTTTTGGATGTCTTCCCCATTCTGTTTTCTGAAATGCCTGTTGTGTGTTTACTGGTCTTCCTGAACTGATTCTCTGTATTTTTTTAAAAAATATTTTCTACATCTTTATTTTGTTGTGGTGGTGGTATTTTATGAATGATCTCTTCTTATTTTAAGACTTGTTTCAGATTTGTTTTTTGCTTGAAATGTCCAAGGTTATTTAGTCTTCTGGTTGTTGTATTTTTCTCCTGTCTTATTCTTTTGCGGGGTGGGGAGGAAGCGTACGTAGCATTACCTCACGCATTTCAGGATGCTCATGAAAAGTTTTCAAGGTCTTCCTGCTGTATGTGAAGCCATGACCTACTCAGCTATTTTTCTCTTTTAGTGTTGTTTTTCTCTGGGCTTTGGGGGTGGGGTGGGAAATCCCGCCAGGAGCAGCTCAAGCCAGGCCGGCTGCATTTCAGTCCACAGGTGGGATAGCCGGCAGCCTGGGTGCTGGGTCTCCGGGGCCTCCCTCAGGCCTCCTGGGGTGGGGCAGGCCGGCTTCTGCTGCTGCCTTCACAGATCCTGACTCGCTGCTACTGCTGTCTGTCCAGGCCGCTTGCTCCTGTGCTTCCTACACTGGAGCCCTTTCCGTCCCCACAAAGAACAGTTCTTTGGTCTCCTTCCATTATGCCAGCTGCCTGTTGTGGACGCATGTGGAGGCCCAAGGTTCCTACTCTTTGCTTCCAGGCCTGAAGACAGAGCTGGGCCTGCAGTCCTGGATGCCAAGGACACCAGGGGTCCCATGAGCCCCGAGCACAGGTCTCACGAACTCCTCCGAGGTCTGCACGGCAGAACCATGACTCCTTCCCTCCACCTCCAGAACTTCCCTAGGTCTGTGTCCCGCCTCCCTCCACCTTTTGACCTGACCTCTCATTCCACCCTCCGGTGGAACCAGAAGAGCCCTGCGAGGGTGCTGCCCAGGGCACACTAGACAACGTCAAGCTGGTGCACACAGGACGAGTGTGACAGCGGTGAACTCTTGCAGGGGCCCTTGGGAGCATTTCTCCTGGTTCCGAGGTTGGCCAGAGCCTGGGCCTCTGCCCACAGCCCCTTGCAGTTCCGGCTGTCTGACGCTGTCCTGCTTGCCTCCAGGAGCAGAGCTGCAGAGTTAGCAAAGAAGGGCGCAGGGCGCCCAGTCAGTCTGCATTCCGGAGAAGCACTGCGCAGTGGTTTTAGTCTCCAGGGTGCCCCACACCACACAGGGAACACTGATGTTAAAAGTGCTTTCGTTGTGTGAGGTTTAAATTTAACTGGTGTCCTACATTCCCCGGCAGCTCTGTCCTGCCAGCTAGGTGATGCAGTCAGGCGGCTCAGCCACCCCACAAGGGCTTTGTCTTCCAGGAGCTCTGTTCTTAAAGGGACCGCCACGGTGGAACCCCAGCGGCCAGGGACAGGCAGGTTCTTCCCTCGGGGTCACTGGGCTCCCCCAATGGAGGGCACTTGGCCACCTTCTCTTAAAGGAAAGAACTGAAGTCCTACAGCTGAGATCTGAATGATGAGACTGTAGTTTTTTTGGTTTATTTGGGACTTAGAACTTTGCCCAATGCAGGACTTTCTATATTGATGCTGGGGCAGCCTTGGACAGAGCCAGAGACAGCTGGTCAACCTTCCTCTAGATTTCCTTTCACTTGCGTTCCCCGGTCTTTCTTATCCTGCTCCACAGGGATTTCCTTCATAAAGCCTCTCACGGGCTATTTGAAATGTTGGGACACAGCTTGCATTTTGACATTTCTGGAAGTGTTTCTACTATGTAAAAAGTAGAAAGGTTTGTCAGTACACATCTGTAGAGTTTGAATCCATAACCACCATCTGCAGTTTTAACAGATCCCCTAGTTTCTGTCTCCGACGTCAGTTCATGACGCTCTGTCTCCCCCTGGTGGCGGTGTGCCTTAATTAAGTTCCACCTCCGCGCGCGCGCGTGTGTGTGTGTGTGTGTGTGTTTGTGTGTGACACATGAACGCCGCCTTTTACCTAAGTGAATCCTACAACCAAATTCTAAAGATATCTATTCGACCCAAATGATACTATTGCCATTATTTGATTTGGGGGCAAAAACTCATGTCTTTGTGTTGTTGCTCTACCTTGCTGTAGGAAGCGGTATGAGCTTATGGGGACCTCTCAGCTAATTGACCGCCTTAATTGCTTAGAGAAGATAAGGATATTGTAAGCAGAGACCGTGAAGAACACGATTTGTGGCAATATCGTGTGTGTAGATTTTGTTAGATTATAATAATCATACAAAGCTTGTAAGGATTCTATTCATCAGACACGCTTTTTCATCTATCCGTTATCACAGCGAGGTCCCTAGTTAGTAGGCACAAAGATTTGAGGTTCACCCCAGGGGTTGGGCCAGGACTGTTGTGCACAGATAAGCATTGGTTCCCTGTCTGTATTTGTCAATTCTTTTCTTATCTCCTCCATGCTCCGGCATCCAATGTAATCACTGAAGTATGTACTGTGCAGCAACACCCAGGTGAGGGCAGAAAACCTTGATCCACTTTGCGAGTCTCTGGGGAAGGTCATACTGTTCCGGGAAGCTGGGTTTCAGGGCATCGGGTGGGGTAAAGGTCGGGTACAGAGGCACCCACTATGAGGGCTCTGTCTCTGTTCGGGGCTTTGTTATCCCAGGCAAACTGAGGACAAGTCCGGATGTTCTCCTGCTGGCAGCCCAGCCCTGTGTGCAGAGCCCCGGGATTTGGCCTGCAGGAAACCCAGGCTTTCGGATTCTCTCTCTCGGGCCTCATCCTTTCCCGAGCTCTCGAGCTCTCGTCCTTGGTCACCCTCAGCCTCCATGGCAGCCAGGCTAGAAAGGAAAACAGGAAAGATACAATGCATAAAGAAGTGTGAAATAAAAGGAGAGAGATAGAGAGAGACAGGGGGGAAGAGGGAGAGAGAGAAAGATTGTCACGCGATGCATAAAGAGGTGTAAAATAAAAGGGGGGAGAGAGAGAGATGTCACCCAGCATGAACAATGTATCTAAGGGGATAGTACCTTGATTTAATGTTACTGTTTTATATGTTTTATATAGTTTTTTTTTTGTTTACGAGTCTGGTTGTTGGCCTGTATATGGTAACTAACTTTACACTGGCCTATAAGACAAATCAATGCATCCGAGGCTGCGACACGAAGGGGGAGGCGG